>JBBYHO010327658.1:0-21664 GCA_038382025.1 Adansonia gregorii | reverse complement strand
TTTTGTAATGCAATACTTTGTTTCCCTAAAGTAACCTTGTTAAACACTCAGTACACTATTGGCTTTAGAGCAAATATCGTTAAAATACTAAGTGGAGGTTAAAGCCATTACCACTTATATTATGCATAGTTTTCTATCTTCACCTGAAAAATTAGCCCTTGATATTTTTTCGATAAGTCGCGGATTGCTTGAGTATTTTTATAAAAAGAAAGCAAACATCTTTAGATGAAACTAAAAAAAAAAGATTTTATAAGCTATTTATTATTGTAAGTTAATAAACTTAAAAATGCTTAGTTTAATGGCTTAATTTATAACAAGAATTAATGGCTAAAAGTAGAGACTTAATGATCAAACTTTTATTTCGTAAGTTTGCCAACCATTAGAGACATTTTTTAGTAATAAAAGTTTAAATGCTATCTCATTACTTTCATAAAATTTTACCTAGAAATAGTGAAGTCATATAATCCAATTTTCCAAAACCAATCCCTTCTTTAGTTGTTCCATTATTAGTTCTTTTAAAAAGATCTTAAGTCTCTTAAGAATGTTAATTAATTGGGTAAATAAAGTATTAATTTTGGTGAAGCTTATACCTTTTAACTTGTGCAGGTTAACAAATGACCGGTCTTGTTATATCCTTGAGGATGACATGCAATGCAACCACTTTACACCAGTTTTTATCATCGAAAAAGAGCATGTATTTTCTCAAGAAAGCTACTTAATCCACTTGTCATTCTCCATCACCCTATTTACAACTATCAATTTGTGACAATAATAGGAAATGGATCTTCTAGCCCTATCCAAAAAACAAAAAAATTATTGTGCAACTTTCTCCAACACTTTTGTATACATTTTTCTTATAATATATATTTTTACTATAATCATACAACTATATAATGGTTAACAAAATTATGTAGAAGCAATAACATATAAAAAATAGATTTCATAAAATATTTTAATAGATTTTATGCAATTCATGATCGTATATTTTAGCATATTGTTCCCGCTTGTAATAAGATCGCAGCACGGAGCTCACCGTGATATATAACGATCTATAGAAGGGAGGGTCGGTCTGTCCAGAAACTCCATTTGTGAAAGAAATGAGGTCGACTTTCTTTAACATTGCTTTTGTTGCTTCGCTAGCAAAAAAAAAGTGTTTTGTTAAATATGCCAGAGTGAACGAAAAGAAAAACCGAAGAGAGAATTATCCAAAAAAAGAAGAAAAATTGAAGAGTGAATAGCTTTCAACAAGTTGTTTCATGACAGTATACTTGTACGAATTTTCAATTTTTCACCGGCATAATCGGAACATTAGACTTCCTTTGCCTTCTTGTTATTAACTGATGAAGGCTGGGGCCCAATAAAGAAGCGCCCAATGTCCTGGATCGTTATGGATTCCTTTTGAGTCTTAAGTTTAGTC
The DNA here is from genome assembly GCA_038382025.1 of Adansonia gregorii. Taxonomy (NCBI): domain Eukaryota; kingdom Viridiplantae; phylum Streptophyta; class Magnoliopsida; order Malvales; family Malvaceae; genus Adansonia; species Adansonia gregorii. The sequence goes on along the minus strand of JBBYHO010327658.1, from coordinate 20,247 downwards.
CATGTTAGCCAAAAATTGTGTTGCATTCGGCTATCCTTAACTTTCCTTTAAAAAAAAAAAAATTAACGATATTTCTTACTTCTTTAATTTTTCAATTCCTAAAAGCAGCATTTGTTAAATTAAGATTATTATTATTATTATTATCATTATCATCTTGACTTGATGCAAGGAACGTATTTAAAACCCAAAGTTTAATTTAAATGGCTCATACTATCATTTTTAAAAATAATATTTAATTGATTTAAAATTTAAATTATAATATATATAATTTTTTTAAATTATAACATATGCAATTTTTTTTTTAATTTTTAAACTGATGCCTCCTTTATGTCAATAAAAAGAAAAAACGTGTTTAAATAATTTTCAGTCTTGTCCAGATTTGTATTTTGCAATGTCTTAATTAAATTTTCTTTTAATCTTCATTGATCAGATCATGTATTATTTTCCTCGAATAAATTTGAAGGCCAGAGTCACAGTTTGCGGCAATTCCGCCACCAGATTTGTCATTCTCCAATCTCTCCAGTTACGTCCGTCACTACACATGTAGAGACGTGTTGGTCCACGCTCTGCCATGGTTTATGCATTTGGAACGTCCAAATCAAATGTGGTCGGCAAAGTGTCGGTAGGTCACATTTGAATTGAAATATCACTATACTCTTCCTTGATGATAAGCCCTATCCACTTGATTTAGTTAAGAGTTGCCCTGGCTACAAATTCCAATTGCTCCATTCTTTTCCAGCGGACCACAAAAATCACTAGGATTTGCCAATACTAAAACGAAAACAAAAACAAATTAACATCGACGTTTGGCGCTTGAAATGTGGTGTGAACGGGGGACTTCCGTAATTCTTCCTTGTGGGCGGACAAAGATGCATACCCATTTGGATGATTGATGACTTTACCCACAGCAGAGTCTTCGTCTTCGTCTCTGTTTTAATATACACAAGTCTTTGATAGCGACATATATACAATTAGTGCATGGAACCAGGATAGGATAATACCGTACAATTAAATATTTGGCCTACAAAACTTTGATTTTTTTTTTTTTACTAAATTTTAAAATTTGGCGAAAAAAATTCGAATTCTATTGATCCAATAACGGATGTACCAATTAACAGTGTTGAATATGGTCCAAATTTGATCATTTTAATAATGGGGATTTTTTCAATCATTGAACAAAATTATCTTTTCTATATAATTGTATATTATAATTGTTGATGCAAGGGTTGTTAGGTTTTGTCCATTTTGTAACAGTGTATAGGCTGTTTTCATTGTTTTGTCCTTCGAGAAAAGATGCCTTAAAAAGGTAAGGTAGTCCTTGCTTTATAAACTATAGTCTATATCTTTGGTCAATCGATGTAGGTTTTTTATCCACCCAAACAATAATATAATTACAAAATTTTCAAAACTACATTTTTTTTCAAATGCTCTTGAATTTTTTCAATAATTCTATGTATCTTTATTATACTAAAGGTAAGTTTAGTTCACTAGAACGTAATAAAACTGTAATAGGATAGTTATTCTATAAAAATAGAATAGAGGTGAAATGGAATAAAGTAACTATAATAGTAGTTTAGTTCAATGAAATAAAACACCATAGGATTTGAATCCCTTAAAGTGTTTTTTTTATTCCGCTTAAGGTCAGAAGATCCATTCCATGGGTAGGGCACTAAATGGTTGTTCTATGAATTCGCGAATAAGGTTGTAATCGACTAATCGAAAAATAGTAATTCCATGAAACAAGTAGCCATATTACTGTAATGCGTTGAAAAGGCACATAATAAAATGCCCATTTCATTAAATCAAACGAAGTGTGCTATATTTGGATGGACAGTAAGATTAGCTTCGGTAAGATTAAAAATAGATATGGATGTGAAATTAGTTATTAGAGTAATGTAATGGGGTTTTGTAATAATAAGATTAAACCAGTGATGGATATGTGTTTGGATTCTATCTACTTGCTAGCGGCGAGGCGAGGTGAGAATCGAAAATGATTATTAAAGATATTAGATTAAAATGTGAATATATATCAAATAAATTATTAAAATTTATATTTATATTAAATAATAAAATATAAAAAAATTATAATTATGTTGAGAAACAATTAAAACTATTAAAGTTATATTTATATTAAAAATTATTAAAATTATATTTATACTAAATAATAAAATATAAATAAAATTATATTTATGTTGGATAATTATTAAAAAGTATTAATATTATATTTATATAAAAAATTTATTAAAATTATATATATCAAAAAAATAAAAGCATATTTATATAAATAAAAATAAAAATATTATTTATATTAAAAATGAATTAAATAAATAAAAGTAAAAGAAAAAGTGGATTGGGTAAAAGAAAATTTTCCTGGTCTTATCTAATCAAATATTATTTTCCTAGTATTAATAAAATATTATTTATATTATAGTGTTTATTTAATGTAAAATTATTTAATCAATAAAAAAAATTTAACCTTTTTTAGAAGAAAAAAGATTGTAATCTAAAGACAAGAAAATAAATTATAAATATTAGGATTTCAACTTCAAACTTGTTTGAATTTGATCTCACGTCTCAATTGAATCTAACTTTAAATTCCTCTTTTCAATGGAAAATAATGCCCAACTTTTTATTATCAAACAAAAAAGAATGTCAAGATTTCAATTTAAACTTTGTTTAAATCTAATTGCATAAATCAATTGTAAGTAGCTTTAAATTTTTTCTTTAATTCAAAATAATACCCAATTTTTTATTATCAAACCCAAAAGCCATATCATGTTGCAGGAAACTCTTAAAGCATATGCGTAGATAATGTTAAAGCCAAATAAAAGATATTTAAGTTAGAGATTTAAATTATTATTGTGGATATATATTTAATTGTCCTACGGTTATTGTATTGGTAAATATAATAAATATTATCGTTTAATTATGATAAATATTAATTATAAAATTAACAAATTAAAATTATAAAATAATAATTGTCATATTATGTTCCAATTATTATTTAAAATTAATTTAAGATAAGCTAGGCTTTTATTTAAATTTACACATTTAATTGTATATGACCAGAAAAGAAAAAATGAACTAGACATTTTTAGGCCTTTTTATTAAAATAATATAAAAAATTTTTTATTCACCGAAATAAGCTATTTTCATATTATTTACCGAAATAGGCCAATTTTGAAAAGGTATTAAAAAATCGTCATTTCAAATGATGATTTCTTAACATAAAAAAATTAAAAATTTTAATTAAAAAATCATCTTATATGATGATTTCTCAACGTTTTAATAAGAAAATAACCATAGAAATACTTGTATTAGGAAATCGCCATCTCCCAATAAATTTTGAGAAAATTAAAAAAAAAAAGAAACTAATAATTATTAAAAAAAGAGTAAAACTAAAAAATAATTATAAAGAAAGAAATAATAATTATTAAAATTATTAATAAAAATTTGAATTACCTTTTTACTTTTACTTGTATTCTTTTCTTTATTGTTGCTCTTCTCTGTATTCTCAATAAAACCGTTTCTTCTTGTATATATAAAAATATATATAAATTATATATATTAAAATAGTATTTACAAAGAATAAAATATTAAAAATTATTTTTATTAATCTTAAATTAATATTTAAAAACTAATAAAAAATAAAAATATTTTATATTAAATCCTTATTTATCATTTATAAATAATAAAAAATAAAAATTTTGAATTATATTTTATATTAAATCTTGAATTACTATTTAAAAATAATTTAATAAAAACTATTTTATATGAAATCTTGAATTAATATATTATATATAATATAAAATATTTTTTAAAAATTTTTTAATGTGTCTATTTGTCAAATTTTTTTCATATAAATTATTTGATAATTTTGCCAATAAAGTATCTTTTTTTCACACTAATTGAGAAATTAACCCATGAAGTCCCAAAATATAAAATATTTTTTATTAAATTATTTTTAAATAGTAATTCAAAATCTAATATAAAATATAATTCAAGATTTTTATTTTTTATTATTTGTAAATGATAAATCAAGATTTTATAAAATATTTTTATTTTTTATTAGTTTTTAAATATTAACTCAAGATTAATAAAAATAATTTTTGATATTTTATTGTTTGTAAATACTATTTATATATATATATATATAAGAAGAGTAGGTTTAATTAAGAATATAAAGAAGAGCAGCAATAAAGAAAAAATAAAATTAGAAGTAAAAAGATAATTAAAAATTTTATTAATAATTTAAGTAATTATTTTTTTATAATTTTTTTTGTTTTACTCTTTTTTTAATAATTATTAGTTTACTTTTTTTAAAATTTTTTTTAAAATTTATATAGCCATGTATAGTGTGTTGAAAAATCATCAAATCAGAAATAAGAAATTTTTGTATTGAGAAATCGTTATTTAATTTGATAATTTTTTAATTAAATTTTATAATTTTTTGTTTATATAAAAAAATCATCATTTAAAATGATAACTTTTTTTTAAAATTAATTTATTTTTATAAATAATTTAAAAATAATTTATTTTAATAAATAAATAAATTTATATTATTTTAATAAAAAGACCGATATTTTTATCCCAAAACTGAAGGAAAAACGAATAAAACAGATTAAAAATACTGAAACAAAAGCAAAAATACAGAGCGACATTAAAGTCGTCACGTCGCGTCACATGTGGTTCAATTATCTTTTTTACAGAGAAAAAAAAAACAAAAAGCTTTATAAAGTTAGTCGCAGGTTGGGCCATAGCCCCGAAGCACTTAAGCATCAAGAGTACGTAAAGAAGCCAGTTTGTGTAGTTTGAAAGGTCAATTGGTTTATTGCGGCGAGCAAACGACGAGAATTTTGGCAGGCATTACACTGTTTCTTAACTTCCGCAAAACTTTAATGGGTGAAGTCATTGTCCATAGGAGATACCAAAAACTTAATTAACTATTAGTTTCATTAATTGAAATATCTTATGTCACTTATCAGCAATTTTTATAACATATTAAGATTAATTTGATATAAACCTCTATGATATGATCTGATTAATTTTATAATGGCTGTCAATTTTTATCATAAATGCAATATCACATGATACAAGATTTCGATTGAAAAACTGGCTGTATGTATCTTTCACAATACTGGCGCCAGCTACTACTTTTTTGGCTCTATAGATTTTTTTTATTTAATCTTTTCTTTCTAAAGTGAAAGGAATTTTGAATTCTTGATGAGTTCTTTCTATATATAATCCAAAACTGCATGTGGGTTGCAGACTTGCAGTTGCATACAAACATCGATCATGAACGGTCCTAGATCACTATCTAGAATGAACCGAAATGTGATCGAAAGAGAACGAAGAACACAAATGAAAACTCTGTTTTGGAGGCTCCTTAATCTCCTTCCTCCTCACCCAACCAAGGTATCTGATTCTGATCATATATATATATATATATAATAGTGCTCAATTTTTGTAAGGTGAAATGGATATTTTAATTGATAAAGCCGTTGACAGATGTTGCAGATGTCATTGCCTTCGCTGATAGAGCATGCCACCGTTTATGTAAAACAACTGCAAAAACGAATGGAGGAACTCAAGCAGAGGAAGGTGCAACTCGAAGCCAGGAATATACAGTCGCAAGCTCTAGCAGCTGAAACAACATCCCCAGTTATTAATATAACGGATCTGGATTCTACCGTGCAAGTCAATTTAATTGCCGGGACGGGTGTGGCGTTTGCGTTATGCGACATTATCCGTATCCTTGAGGAAGAAGGAGCGGAAGTTCTAAGTGCTGCGTATCATACTGCAGGGAATAGGATCCTTCTTTCAGTTCATTCTCAGGTACGCGGAAGCATTAATAATATATTAATCGTTTTAAACCAGCAGATCAGTCAACAGAGTTTAGTGATATGCAATTTTTTTCTCTCCTCTCCATCTTTTTCTATGCCAAAGCCTAACTGTACCTTTGACTTCATTTCTCAACTCTGCTTAAAAATCCAGAAATCAAGAGCAAAAAAACTAGCTAGATAGACACTTGTATAATCTTTGCAAGGTCCATGGATTATATAGCTGCCAAAGGATTTATAGAAACTAGTATATTATATTCTTATGATGTTGAAATTAATACACATCAAGTTTGTTTTGTCTTTTAAGCCATCTTTGTGGGATGTTTTCATATGGACGGTGATGATGGGCACCGCTATTTTAAATAACAAAATTTTATTTGAAATGGTTTTTGATACACTTGAGCATGGAATTTTTTATTTTTAATTTCATAAAAGAGTTAAGAGATAAATAATTATTTAATACACTGTTAATGAAGTATAAAAATTTTACAAATAAGATACATGAAGTAACATATAAAAAAATATTATATGAGACATGTACCATTAAGTAACTCTGCTTATAAAGTTTTATACTTAACTCGTAGTATATCTTAAGATTACTACATATGGTACCTTTTCTAAATTATTTTTTTACTTTTTATTAAGTTATATTTTATTTACTTGTGAAATTTAATAATTTACTATCACTAAATGTGATAATCTCTATATTATTTTATGCAAAAACTAAAAACATTATATTAGTATATTATACTCATGAATTGCAGTTCTTTATCATATATATATATATATATATGTGAATTTGGTGCTGAATTTGCGCTATTGATCTATTTGCAGGCCGCCTATTCCAGAATTAGCATTGAAAATTCACGAGTACATGAGAGGTTAAATAGACTGCAGATTTCTTGGGAGAAGATTCCTTAGCAACTACCGCAAATAAAAAATTAAAGCTGCATGCGTACAAGCATATTTTTAGTTATTGCACTAGTTTCTACTGATAATAAACTCTACTGCAGATTAAAGATGTGTGCGAAAGTTAGGTGTTTAAATTATTTTCTGCTACAAAAAATTCTCCTTTCAATGTTTTGAAATTTCGAGAAATCTAATTTATATTACTAATATTTGAGTTCCTCATTTTGGTGCGATGTAAACTTTTGATCTTTTTATTTTTTTTATTTTTTTTATTTTGTACTTGGAATGAGTTTGTTAACTACGTGCATCCAAAAAGAATAATTACAAAAATTGGATGTTAATTTCCGATAAAGAAATTACCATATATTCATTTAATAAAAAGAAAAAAAATCTTATATGATATGTTTTAAAAGCTTTATTCATAATCTTTTAGCAAAGTTTTATTTTTATCTATAACGTTTAAAAATTATATTTACTATCCACAAGCTTCACTTATATTTCATTTTCATCTAGGACTTTCAAAAATTATATTTATCATATATAACCTTTTAAAAAAATTTATCATTAATCCATTTTTCAATAAAAAAACAAAATATTCATTTTATCACTTGTAGAGTTAATATTTAAACTTGTATTAGCTTCATATGTATCAATTCTTTTTTTTATGTCTTTGAAAAAAAAATTATATAGCATGCATATATTTCATATTTAATGCAATTAATTTTTCTAAAATAAAACTTATTTTTTTGAAGAATTGATTTTCAAATTTAACTACAAATTTTTGAAAATTAATGTTTGCGATCATTTTTTTTTTCAAATTATAAGAGAGAAACACATTTATTTTTTATTTTTGTCCCAATTCTCATCATTTTTTTTCAAACAAAGACAAATTTTTATTCTGAAAAATATGTCATATATAGATTATATACACCAGAACTTTGTTTATCTTTCAAAAAAAATTTGAAAACAATATTTTTTAAAATTATATGATTTGATATTTTAAAATTAATTTTTGCATTCAAATTATTAATATATTTTTATTTTTTGCATAAAAATATATTTTATTCAAACAAAATAAATGTGTCATTTTTTAAGCATAAATAATTGAAATATATGATACTAACTTTTCATAGACCTTAACATTTGTGCATTATGTCATATAACTTAACAATTAAAGCTTACGTAAATATTTCATAATTTTTGAACTTATAACTAATAGATAGATTAATGATAAAATCTTTTGAAAGATTGTGAATATTGATGCATTAAACTTTTAAATGTTATTTATGAAATACTAATTAAAGACTGAAAATGGTAAATGCATTTTTTGAAGATAATAGATGAAAATGAATTATTAATAAAAACCATGGATGGTCAATATAATTTTTATAAATTATAGATAAAATGAAACGTAGATAAAATATTATGAAATTTTACTCAACTTTATCACTTTATGAAAGTACAAACCGGTAAAGAGATCAGAATCTTTCACTTTAACCTATATATATATATATATATATATATATATTCAAGGAATTACAACCAATAAACTAATCCATATGCATTCAACAGAATAGTAACAAGCCTGTTGCTTATCCAAGATCTAGCTCATTGAGTCTTGAAAATTTCATTTTACTTTAAAATATATTAAAGTATTAAAAATTATTTTTAATATTAATATTTATATATTTTTATAATTAAATTCAAACAAAAATTTGGTTTATTGAACAGTAACAATCTTAAAAATGAAGTTTTAGTATAAAAAAAGGAATAAATGTGTAAATATCAATTGTTTAGGCTTTCATGTAAGAAAAAGTTTCTTAAATGTTGTTTCTTGAGGCTTTTCGTGCAACAAGACAGTGTCATAGCAGCAATCTTTTGCTTACTACACAACTTGATTAGTACTCAGTATGCTGAAAAATCTATATTTTCACAGCATATATAAAAGGTTTCTTGTGCAACAAACTATTAAAAACTATATTTCACACTAAAATTTAAATAAAATGAGTTATAAAAACTTTTTTCTGATATTACTATGGTGACTTCTTTCAACAATTTATATAATATGGCATAAAAATTTCATCATGTATGCTGTAATAGGTGATGGAAATTACATTTAAAAAAATGTTCACAAAAAATTATATATGTATTTATATAGATGCAGTAAAACTATTTGTAACAGTTGGGTAAAATTTTTGCTATTAAATATTACATTTCTTTATATTAATAACCCTTGCTCAGGAATAACCCCTCGATTCCGTACGGGATGTACCCATCATTCCTCACGAGCAGTTTTTCTTGTTCATTGCTGCCTTTATAAATTCATTATAAAATATCCCCTATGGAATTAGGAATATTAATATCAGCCATTCATTGGTTTCAATTAATTATTACTTCAATAATTTTGCAAAAAACCAACATTATTCTCTCACCCTGGGAGCTTTCTCCTTCCTCGTCAAGCACCCTGACAGTCTTTGAGCTCGATTTCCTTTTTTCTTTTTTTTTTTTGTGTTGCGTGTCTTAAGATCACGGTTAGGTGTTGATTAATCTATTGACTCACTAATCCTATAATTATCGCCTAAATTTTTGCTAAGTATTCCCCTATTGATTCCACCTTGCATGCAGCTACACTTGGCGACCCGAGGTAGGGTGTGTACTATTTCACTTCATAATATTTTTTTTTTGGCTCTCTTGCTTGTTTTGATTCCCCTATGATTGGCTTAACCTTTGCATGTTCTTGAACATCCACAGCGCTTAAGGAACCAATTAATTAAAACCCTATCTTGAAAACCCAAACGCATCGTGGTTATCAAGATCTATTCTCAATTATTTCATAATCTTTGCCCATATCCAAGCCAAAAGAAATGATTCATCCCATGGGGAAGAGGAGTAGATCGTTCCATCGGTATTTACCGAGTGAGGGGAAGAACAGGTGAACAACTTCAACACAATTCCCTCCTTGGAGAAAACCTCTCGACCTTGTCCTTTTAACCCTACATCAGAAATGGAACCTAATCAACAAAGGGCTGGCAGTTGGACAGAAAGCAATGACGGTATCGTGTCTTCTGAAGAAGGAACCAGCATGAGCGGATATGGATGTTAAATTCTTTACAATTTTCTTAACATTTTAACTTGAGATTCATTGATGTTATGTGCCGAAGAAGTTTCGATGTTACAACCAACTCAATGAACTCATGAAAGTATCCAGTATGGTTTTGCTAAATCTTAAATTACTTAGATAATATGTTTTACTGTTTAACGAATGCTTTTTGGATAATCTTTTGTACGCTTGTGGCCATTTTTTTATAATGTTTGTTTTAACGAGGTGCGTTGTTATATTTATTGAGCAACAGCAGCTACCGCCTTTATTTTCACCTTTTTTTTGGGATGAATAGGGAAGTCTAGAACTTCGAGAGCTAAGAGGTTAATTTGAAAGACTAGCATAGTATTTTGACTTCATTAATTCTTTTTGAAACCCTCATTTTTATATAATTAAAAATTAGACTTTTATTTTGTATAGTTATCATCTTTAAAATTTTAAATTTAAGTAATAACAGTTGAGTAATGATTACGATTTAATATATTTTAAAAAAATATTTTTTAGTTAAAATTTTATTCTTATTAAAGACTTTATGTGATTTTATTAAGGACTTCTATTATTTGTTTTTATTAAAGACTTTTATATGATTAAAATTTTGTTTTTATTAAAGACTTTTATATTATTTTGAAACATTACTTAAAAGCTAAAGCTTTGTTTCAAAGTAATATTGTCCTGTTACGTCCCACTTTTGGGGCATGACAAACTAGCACCAGAGGATGTCTATAGAACGAAGACTCTTCGGGGTATGGAAAATTCTGCTCACTATGGGTTGGCTTCCACCAGCAGCGGATACATCAAGAATGGTACGATTGGCAGCAGCGTCGAGAACATCCTTTAGCTGGCCTTAATATTTTGTTTTTCTCCAATATTGATCCTTGTATGTTTACCCAAAAAAAATAGTTATTACTTGACTACACGAAATTTTTTAGTATTTCCAATAAAATTTTAGAATGATTTGTATAATAGAGGAAAAGTATATTTTCGTTATACAGAAGGCATTGTATTGCAATAAGTTAGTACAAGTTATATTCCGTTACTAAAATATATAATTTTATTGTTACTATCTGTGTGTGCATGTATATATATATATATATTTTACCGTTTGCAGCATGAGCGATTCGTCAGTTTCAATTTATTGTTAATATTTTAATAGATATCGCAAACTATTTTTTTACAACAAAAAAAAAATATGTATCAAAATTGTTGCGATCCCAAATACTTTTTTGTAACATAATTATTTACAACACAACTTAAAATTCTATCACCAAATATCAATTTTTTTTTCAGTGCTTCCCTCTTTGTGGGGTCTGTCTTCGAATAATTATGATTTGTGACTTTTTGGAGAAACTTTTTAGAATTTTTGAAATAAAGTCTTATATTTTGTTAAGGTTTATTATTGAAATAAAGTCTTATATTTTGTCTTCAAATAATTATGATTTGTGACTTCGGAGAATTGTTTAAAATTATTGAAATAAAGTCTTGAACTTTGTTTTTCTCTTTTTTGGGGTCTTTGTCGATGACCTTTAGCACTATATAATACAAACGCGCAACTGACCAAATTCTCTTAAGTCTTACAAATGACAAAACTTAACCATTTGAAGCAGACGAGGAAGCACTTCAAAGGAAAAAAAAAGTGATATTTAATAATAAAAAATTTAAGTTATATCGTAAATTGTTATATCACAAAAATGCTTTTGCAATAATTTTTGGAAACAAGACCTCAACCCTTTGGAGATTTACATCAATTACGCGTTTTTAAAATAATAAGTCAACTCATGAAGAATTTTAGTTTCACTTTCAATTTTTTAAAAAAGTTAAATAAAAATTTGGTTGGATTTGACGTAATACACATGATAGTAAATGGATTAAGATATTTAAATCACATTATTAAAGTAAAATTTGAAGTAAATCTTAATTCAGTTTAACTACTCTAGTGATGAAAGTTTAACTCTAATAACTAATTAGAATGCAGATTTCTTAATGATAGGATTTAACTTTAATTAGTCTAGTATGGGTCCCTGGTCTAGTTTATAAATTGCTTTTGCACCATCATAATTCATAAGGTGATTACCAGAAAAAAAAAAAGATAGACTAGAAGGCTTATACGGATTGTTTTCTTCGTACATTGGTATAAAATTGTTCGTCTTGATAAACAATGACTGGATGTACGTTTTAATTAAATTATTATATGTGATATCAAAGCTGGACTTTTTAGCCTTATTCTTCAGCTCATCCAGCAAGATTCATAATCTATGTTTACGCATTGAAACATAATTCACGCATGGAACATGAATTTGCTTGTATATTATGTCTACTAAAATTTCATCATGAAATTCTTGAATAATTCTTGTAAATCCAAAATTAATATAGGATTTTAATAGATTAGTCATTTATCTATGCTGTTGAACCCTTGGATTAAAGAAAAAGAGATTAAGATAAAAATTTTTATGTTATATTAAAATCCGATCTGATAAAATTGTGAAAATAATAAAATTTTGATTGTTTGATAATGATTTTCTTGATTTTGTTAAGAATTGATGCATGTGTTATGTGAATTTCATGTTAAATCATGTTTTGATGACGTTAATTGCATCTAATAAGGTCCGAAAATATGGAATATCCATTGAAAAATCGTTATAGACCCGAACAGGTTAAGAAAAATCCAATTGGGTCTAGTGCGACCCTGCTGGAGAAGATGGTTGGGAATCACATCTTAGCAGAAGCCCATACATTGGGGTGGTTCTTGTGGCACGTGAGCCACCAATCCTAGGCCATTTTGGCTTTGTTTTTTTTTTTCAAACCCAAATATTTTATGATTTTTGATTTTTTAATGATTTTTTTGGATTTTTTATGTCACGTAAAAAATTTATTATTTAATATTAGTGTTTAATTAAATAATAAATATATTTTATACATAAATAGTCTATGATTTTATTTCATGACAAAATAATTTGGCATGTTACGAATATTTTGGCAAGATATATTCTTTCTAGATAGTGTCCAAAAAATTCCTACTTTTAACTTAAAGGTAAATTGCATATATATATATATATATGATAAAGTGAATTGTTGAAATACAATATGGATGTGCGCGTTGATATGTCATGAAATATATTATGATATTATGTAAAAAATTTTTATGATCAAAAGCATATATGTCATGGAATGCATAGAATTGAGAATTATGTTACAACATGATAACATTGTGAATCTGTTACCGTAAACTCTTATCACATAAATTTGTAATGTCATTTTGAAAGAATCTAAATCATTAACTTAAGAGTAGCCATAGCATTTTAAGTTATCTGATTTAGGTAAATTATTAATTATTTAAGATAAGGATTTTAACTTTAAACAACTACATTTAGTAAATGACATTCATAAAGTTATACTATCAAAATTAATTATTTGGCCTTATAGGGAAGTAAATAATTTGTAAAATGGTTAAAGGATAAAATAGTAAAACATCAAAGTAAAATTTTCCTAGGATCACATGTATGTATTATTTAATTTTGATGTTTTAAAGTTAGTTTTTTGTCATTTAAGTTTTGTAAATTCATATGCATGATACATCTCTACCCACTGGAAGGTTTGAATTTATATTTGAATGTAAAGTTACTTATTCAATTAAAGTATTAACTCATTGCAATTTTGTTTTACATTTTGCAGCTTTATCTACTATTTTAATCAATGAGGCTACTAGAATTCCAATGCTAAGTGGTGATGATAACTTTTATGATTAGAAGGAGAAAATTGAGATATTTCTTGGGTGTAAAAACCTTGACTTAACCCTTCGAATGGATAGACCTGTCCTTAACAAATCAAGTGGGCAAGCTGAAAAGGATTTGTTTGCATAGTTGGAGAAATCTAATCGTTTAAGCATGATATACATCAAATCCTATACAAGTTATTCCATTTGGGGATCGATTCCCGATTATGACAATGTCAAGGATTATTTGAAAGCCATTGAGGATGAATTTGTTAAATCTGATAAAGCTTTGGCTGCTACCCTAATGAAAAAGCTTTCATGAATGAAACATAACAATTCTAAAAGTGTTTGCAAGCATATTATGGAAATGAGAGATATAGTTGCTCAATTAAAAACTCTAGATGTTGAGTTTTTCGAGTCATCCCTTGTCACTTTTATATTGAACTCTCTTCCAAATGAGTATGGACCATTCATTAATACCGTATAACACATAGAAGGAAAAATAACCCAGTAATGAGCTTTTAACCGTGTGTGTTCAAGAGGAAGAGAGATTGAAAAATGAGAAACTAGATTCAGCTTTCTTAGTAACTCATGATAAGAAAGTTGATAAGAAAGGAAAAGGTGTTCTGAAGGTTAAAATGAAAGGAAAGGCACCAATAAAGAAAGGTAGTGTTAAATGCTTTTTTTGCAAAAAACCTAGACACATCAAGAATAAGTGCCTAAAGTATAAGAAATGGCTCGAGAAGAAAGGTAAACTCACATCTTTTGCATGTTATCAATCTTTTTTTGTAGCTGTTCCTCATAACATATGGAGGTTAGACTTGGGCTCAATGAATCAGATTTCTACTACCATGCAAGGTTTCCTAAACCTAAGGAAACCAAAGAAAAATGAAAGGAACGTCTTTCCGAAAATCGATTGCCTTCACAAATGGAAGGAGTAGGAACTCTGAGGATCATTCATTATATTCCATCATTTTCTATAAATTTAGTTTCAATTTTTGGTTTTGAGCTTAAATTTAAAAATTATTTGGTGGAAATTTGAGAGAATAATGTTTCTATTAGACGTTTTCATTTAATTGATCATTTATATAAAGTTGATTTGGATCTTGAGTATAATAATAGTTTGATGATTATGCATTTGATTTCTGGAAATAAAAGATGTACTATAAATGGGAACTCCTTTAAGTTGTGGCATATCTTTATACAGAGAATTAAAAGATTAATAAATGATGAGGTCCTAGGTACTCTTGATTTTATAGACTTTGACACTTATGTTGATCGCATAAAGGCAAAGCAAACCAACAAATCCACAAAATGAGCTAAAAGAAGCACTTAAACTTTAGAGATTATACATGCAGATATTTGGGGACCTTCTCCCATTGCATGTTCTATTGGGCAAAAGTACTTCATCTCATTTATTGATGACCATACAAAATTCATGTATCTCTATCTTCTGTTTGAAAAATCTAAAGTACTAGATGCTTTTAAAGTGTTTAAGGTAGAAGTTGAGAAACAAAAAGGAAAGAATATAAAGATTGTAAGATCAGATAGAGGTGGAGAATATTACGAGAGATATATTAAAATGGGTTAAATGTCTGGTCCATTGACAAAATTTTTACAACAAAAAGGCATTATAACCTGGTACACCTCAACAAAATGGTGTTGTAGAAAGAAGGAATCGAACGCTTTTGGATATGGTAAGAAACATGATGAGCTATAATAATCTTCCCCTAAATTTATAGAATGAAGCCTTAAAAACTGTTGTTTATGTTTCCAATAGAGTTCCAACCAAATCAATTAATAAAACTCCTTTTGAGCTATGGAATAATTCGAAACCTATCGAAAGACATTTATGAACTTAGGCTTGTCCAGTTAAAGTTAGGTCTATGACCCAAACATAAAAAAATTAGACCCAAGAACAGTTAGTACTTATTTTTTAGGCTCTGCAATTAACTCAAAGGGTTATAGCTTTTATTATCCCTCTCAAACAACTAGAATTGTTGAAGCTAGAAATGCCAAAATTTCTTGACGATCATGAGTTAAATGGAAGTGATCTTCCTCGTAAAGTTCACATTAAGGAAGATATTAGACTAGATGAATCTCTTATAGATGACTTGAATGTTTTCCAAAGCACACCTATAGAAATAATTGGAGAATAATCAAATCGAGAACATCATTTACAAGATGATAATAACCCCACTAATAATACCATTGGAAATGTACAAAATCTGCAAGAAATAGTCAAATAAAAGAGATCCAATTGAGTAAAGAAACTGAAAATTCCTAACGATTATATTATACCTACAGGAGTCCGATTATAATGTTGGACTTAATGGGGATCCTATTTTGTTTTTACAGGCCATGAAAGGTGAAAATTTTACATTTTGGCATAAAGCTATGATAGATTAGATGGAATCAATGGCTAATAATCAAGTTTGGAAATTAGTTAGATTGCCAAAAGAGGCTATCACCATTTGGTGTAAGTGGGTTTATAAAACCAAAAGAAATGCCTTTGGTAATGTTGAGCGATATAAAGTTAGACTTGTGGCGCCAAAGGTTTCACTCAAAGGGAAGGTATTGATTACCATTAAACCTTTTTTCTAGTTTCTAAGAAAAATTCATTAAGAATTATCATTGTATTTGTAGCTTATTTTGATTTAGAGTTACATCAAATGGATGTGAAAACAGCTTTCTTGAATAAAGATCTAGAGGAAAAGGTTTACATGAATAAGCTTGAAGGCTTCTCTGAAAATAGCCATTTGGTGTGCAAGCTAAAAAACTGAATATATGGACTAAACAAACCTTTTGTCAATGGTATACAAAAGTTTCACAACATTGTGACATTATTTGGTTTCATTGAAAATGTTATTGATTCTTCTATATACTTTAGGTTAGTGAGAGTAAATTCATGATTTTAGTTTTATATATTAATGATATTTTCCTTACGAGCAGTGATTTAGCTTTGTTACATGAAACCAAAAGTTTTCTTCCTCAAAACTTTGATATGAAAGATTTAAGTGAAGCCTTATATGTAATAGGCATAGAGATTCATAGAGATAGGTCTAAAAAGGCATTAAGTCTATCTCAAAAAGCCTATATAAAAAGAGTTTTGGAAAGATTCAGAATGCAAAGTTGTTCACCTGCAGTGGCACTAATTTTAAAAGAGGATAAATTCAGTTTAACATAATGTCCTCAACATGAATTGGAAAAAGAGCAAATGGAGAGCATTTATATACCTCTGCTATTGGTAATCTCATATATGCTCAGGTTTGTACAATATCTGACAAAAGTTTTACAATAGGCATGCTTGGCAGATATCAAAGTAATCTTGGCCTTAATCATTGGAGAGCTGCCAATAAGGTTATGCGTTAGTTGTAAGGAACTAAGGGCTATAAACTCATATATAGGCGATCTGAACATCTCGAGGTAATTGGATATTCGGATTCAGATTTTGGTGGATGTATGGATACAAGGAAATCCACTTTAGGATACATTTTCATCTTAGCTGGTGGTGCTGTATCGTAGAAGACTGCTAAGCAAACGGTTGTTGCTTCATCTAACATGGAAGTTGAGTTTATTGTATGTTATGAAGTAGTGTCACAAGCATTATGGTTAAGAAATTACATTTTTGGATTGAGAGTTGATTCTATCGCATGGCCATTAGAGATCTATTGTGACAACTTATCTGTGATATTTTTTTTCTAAGAATGAAAAAAGTGAGAGTCGCAGCAAGCATATAGATATAAAGTATCTTGCTGTTAGAGACCATGTAAAAAAGCAAGAAGTGGATATCCATCATATTAGTACAGATTTAATGATAGCAGATCCCATGACTAAAGCATTGTCGACAAAACAGTTTAATCTTCAAGTGGAATATCTAGGGCTAGCTAAATTCTGTTAAATTTTTGGGCTTCTTTGATTTTATTGTTTTATATTCTTAGAGTCTATAAACATGTCACAGTTTGTGCACATACAATTTACATGTTATATGGACCTTGAATGATTATACTAGTTTTATTCATAAAGAATTATCCTATAAAGTACTTTTTTGTAGATGATCATGCATTGTAATACATTAAAGAAAATATTCGAATTAGAATGTTATCGCTATGATTTGTGTTATGTGAATATTTAATTAAGTGGGAGGCTTAAGTAACTTATAGTCATGATAAAGTTTTGGATTTAATTATCACCTATTCAAGTTATTGGTTTATCATATGGGCCAAATGGGAGAATGTTGGACTTTATATGGCCAATATAATAATAAATGGACCAAAGTGATTAAATTACATTATTAAGGTGACATTATACAGTAAATCTTAATTCAGTTTAACTACTTTAGTGATAAGATTAACTCTACTTTAAAAACTAATTAGAATACAGATTCCTTGATGGTAAGGATTTAACTCTAATTAGTTTAGTTTTAGGTCCTTAGTCTAGTCTATAAATTGTTTGTGCACCACCATAAGGTGATTACTAGAAAAAAATAGACTAGAAGGCTCATACGGATTATTTTCTTCATGCGTTGGTGTAAAATCATTCATCTTAATCAACAATGATTAAAAGTACGTTTTAACTAAATTGTTAAAAAATTAACATGGTATGTATGTTATATGTCTTTATATGTGGCACATGCCATTTGAAAATACATACATAAACTTACCAAAAAATAACAGTGGGTGCTAAACTAGCTTACAGGTGTCACGCTGACGCATACCTAGCTGATTCTGGGAGGAAAATATCGTTGAAATATAATGATTAATTATTTTATGAATTGTTAATAGAATTTTTATATTTTATAAGGGAATAAAATGATACATATTTTTTCAAGATATATTAAAAACTTAGTAAAATATATAACATGTGTGAGGAATTCATATTTTCATTTTCAAAATTAAAAATTTCATTATTAAATGTTATATATATATATATATATATGAAAAGAGAAATATAATTAATTTATTATTTTTTCTTGTGCTTGGGGTAATTGGCTATCACTGCCATAATTCTAAGGAAAAAAGACTTTTAATTTAGTATTTAAGATACAAAACCACACATGTTATTGGGAAATTGTATTCATTAATTAAATATTTTTTATTCCTACTTTTTTTATTGAACATAGCAGCTTAATATCGACAATGTTTGGCTCCAGAAATTCAATTTGTCAACTCTGGGATCACAATTTAGTTAATGGCAAGATGACCGTTTGTTCAACTTAATTGATTCATTATATATCTCACTAAAATTGAGATGTAAAGTCAAATTGAATTTCCTTTATTAAGCTTTATTTAATTTGATGGGTAAAGAGGTGAAGAAAAGGGGCTCAGGGAGGAAAATACTCCTGGCTTTTTTATAGAAATAATATATATATTTTTTTATTTACCAAAATAGGCCAAAATCAGATTATTTATCGAAATAGGCTAATTTTTCAATTTAATTGAGAAATCGCCATTTCAAACGGTGATTTCTTAATTTAGTTGAGAAATCACCAAATCAAATGGTGATTTCTCAACTCATTTTGAGAAATCGTCAAATGAAATGGTGATTTCTCAATTAATTTCACTCAAATTGCAAAATTTAGCAAAATTTGGTCGCCGGAGGCAATCACAATTGGGAAATCGCCATATCACATGGCAATTTCTCACCATGTATTTTTTTTTCAATTTTTGGTTTTTTTTGTTTTTTTTTCAAAAATCGCCAATTCATGTGACAATTTCGTATATTACATCTCACAGTTTAGATTTTATTTATATTTGAAAGTACGTGACTATTTTTAGATTTTATTTATATTGGAAAGTATGTGACTAATGTATGAAAATTAAATTTTTTTTAAATAAAATAAGTTGATAAGACTAATGCAAAATGATCAAATTTTTTTATATGAAAAAATTGATCAAACTACTGTATAGGATTCAGATTTCTTCTGATATGAAATAAATTAATGAGACTTATGCATGCAATCAGATTTCTTCGGATATAAAATAAATTGATAAGACTAATGCATGAGAATCAGATTCTTTCTGATATAAAATAAGTTGATGAGACTAATACATGAGAAAGGTGATTTCTGCAGTTGATGAGACAAATGTATGGAAATTAAAGTCTTTCTGATATGAAAAAAGTTATTGAGACTAATGCATGTGAATCAGATTCCTTCTGATATGAAAAAAATTGATGAGACCAATGCATGAAAATCAGATTCCTTCTGATATGAAAAAAGTTGACAAGACCAATGCATGAAAATCAGATTCCTTCTGATATGAAAAAAGTTGATAAGACCAATGCATGGGAATCAGATTCCTTCTGATAAGAAAAAAATTGATGAGACCAATGCATAAAAATTAGATTCCTTCTGATATGAAAAAAGTTTATGAGACTAATGCATGGGAATCAGATTCCTTCTGATATCATTTTTATTTGATAAGACTAATGCTTGAATTGTAAATGTCAGAGTGTAAAGATTAGACTAATAAATGGGACAAATTCAGACATTTTGAATGACAATTTTTTTTGACTATGTTGCATTATAAATATGTGTTCATTATTGTCATTTTTATTGTCATTTTCATTCTTAACTATTATTGTTGTTTTCTCAGTTTAGTAATAATGCTCTTTCATTCTCTTCTTTTGTTTCTTAGTTTTCAATCGTTAGCATTTTGTTTAGAGTTATTTCCATCTTACCAACATGA
>JBBYHO010327221.1:26949-85188 GCA_038382025.1 Adansonia gregorii | reverse complement strand
AGCATTGTATCGATACATGAGAACCATGTATCGATATATTCAAGTAAAATTATGAATTTTCTCATATCTTTTGTCCTTGGACACCTTTAACTATGTCATTTGATGCCATATCTTTGCATTTACCTTTTATATGATCCCTAGGCCTTCTTGACCTCTTTAAAATACTTTTTGATTATCGCCTGGCGATCATTGCCCCCTCTCATGTCTGTGCTCCGATTGTTTAAATGATTAGCTCAAACAAAATAAGGTGTCACATCTATCACTGGAAACTGATCTTGAAAGTTAAAAAAGAATTTGATGATATTAGCTTTTAGCATTCACCTCAGAAAGAGAACCAATAGCCGATGTATTGGCCATTATGTCATCTATGTTCAAAGTTAATCAGGAATTGGATGTTGCTCCCATTCAGATGAGCATTTATACGACCACGGTACATTTTTAAAATGTTAAAAAAGAGAAAGATAGCCTACCACAGTGTCATGACATCCTTTGCTATATTAAGGATCAATAGTACCTTGATCATGCCATAGAGAATAACAAAAAGACTATCAAGAAATGGCTATAGGATTCATTCTAAATAGGGAAATCTTATGCAAAAAGTCAGGATCAGGTGTTACTTAGATACATTAATACTCTTAAAGCTAAAAAGATCCTAAAAGAAGTTCATGAGAGGATTTGTGGCATGCATGCTAATGGGCATCAGATGGCCAACCAAGTTGTCAGATCAAGTTCTTGCTGGCTAACTATAAAAGGGACTACATCTATTATGCTCAAAAAATGTCATGGGTGTTAAATTTATACGGACAAGATCAACGTCGCGCCATTATTGCTTTATGTCTTGATAGCCCGGAGCTCTTTTCTATGTGAGGCATGGATATGATTAGGCCTATCACCACTAAAGCTTCTAATAAACATTAGTTTATCTTAGTGGCAATTGATTACTTCACTAAATAGGTTAAGGCAGCCTTATATGCCAATGACACTAAGTCAATTGTTTGCAAGTTCAAAAAACAAGACATTATTTATTGATACGAACTTCTTGAACAAATCATCATGACAATTCCTACAACTTGAAAAAAAATCTGATGCAAGTAGTATGTTCCTAGCATCACAACTTCGTGCCATACCACTCAAAAATTAATGAGGCAATTGAAGTACAAGAAAATTAAGAAGATCATTGAGAAAATGGCCAAGACTTACAAATATTTGCATGAGACACTACCCTTCACACTCTACGCATATCAAACTTCAGTCCAAACTTTCATGGGTGTACACTTTTATCTAAAATTTTTCAAAAAAGTGCTTTCAAAAGTCTGATGTTGCTAGCTGTGACTTGGCATATTGACATTGTCATTTTTGAAATGAACCTAGTGATAGGTCAAGCCTAAGATCACAGTTAAGGTTTTTCATCTAAGAATTTAAACTTACTTTTTGCCAAGAAATCTTAGAATTATGGCTAAAATTATGTTTTATCTTGGTGTTATATTAATTTGTCTTTTCATTACAAGAACACAAAGCAGCATTAAGCACACCACAGACAAAATAGTGTCTATTAGTCTTTGCCTTATTCCTAATACTTAGCAATATTTGAAGTAGGGTAGTTGTAGACACCCTTTTTATCCTAGCTAATTTTTGGCATCTCTAGACATAATCATAGGGTAATATAATAAAAAAATAAAATTAAAAATAAGGACAACTAGCGGGTGCCATGTCATCAGGGAGAATTGGACGACACGACGCAAAACGAATTTTTTTTTTTGTGAAGCTTTAAAATGCCTAAGGATCATATTAAAGAAAAATGTTAAAAGAAAGCATCAAAGGTTGCTCTTCGAGGTGTCGCCAAATTTATATTAATCACAGGTCAATCATCCATATTCCTAGCTAAGGTAAGGTGTTTAGAGGGTGAAGGTGTGGAAAATTCACATTTATTGCATGAATATATAGATAAATGGCCTTTAAGTATTGATACAAAGCTTTCATGTCACCAAAAATTCAAATTTTCACATGTTGTGCAGACACAAAAAGGTTGTGTATCGATATAGGTGCTTTTGTATCTATAAATAGGCCTTTTGTATCGATATTAGGCTTCACAGTAGCATAAAAATCTATTTTGGCTAGTCAATATCGATAAAAAGAGTGCTGGTACTGATATTAACCTCTACGAGATACTAATTTCCTTTTATCAATATCACATTGTATTGATACCTCAAGGCTAAAATGCCTAATTCATTCATTTTCACTTTTTTACACTATGACATTAAAACAAGGATTAGACCATGTTTTTAGCACCAAAAATCATCCAAATTCATAATAAGCCTTAGTATTGGACTTATGATTGGGTTTTAACAAATTTTCGAGGCCCAAATAGCCCATGAAAAATTTTATGGCATTTTTTTAGAGAAAAGCATTCCTTTGACCTTCACTCTTGATGGTTGAAAGACATGTGACCATGACTTATAGAAATGTGTAGATTTGGTAGGTTTCTATGAATGAAGTGAAAAAGAAGTCACCTCTCACGCAAAGTTAGATTTTTCCCTAAACGGAAGGTATGAAAGAATGTTCATTCATTGCCTTATGAAACAATGCATACCTAAACCATACACCCCTTAATAAGGCCTTCCATGTCACATTTCATCCTTTGATATAGCAGGATTTCCTAGATTCCCAGGATGTACCTCCTTGTAAATGAGGGCAATGAAGCCCTGAAAGGGCATTGAATTACCTTTCTATTGGTATCTCATTTACCATCAGATTATTCTGGATGTGGGAGTTATGATTTTTTGAACCAATGCCATTTGGAACCCTAGAATCAGTGATTTATATTTTGATTGGGTCATTTCAGCCTATCAAATGATTTGTTTGAATTTTTAAAATATTTTTCCTAAAATGTACATGAAATTTTGCTTCTAAAAATGTTTCTTTTGCGATTTAATGATTTTGTATGAGTTGAGAATGATTTCTTAAAGTTTGTCACACTTTTTCCCCTGCATGTACTGTCAGTGTCATGCTTAACCTAACTTTGTCACAACATGGCCCGGATAAGAATCCAAACTAGCCCGACTTAAAATGGCGAATATATATTTTTTCTACATAAATGTCTATATATGTAATTATTTTCTTTTATTTAGGACCGATATCATTATTATTATTATCATTCTAATTTTGTGTCTACGAACTAAGTTACCGAGATGAATCGCTCACTTGAATTATCTAAATAGTCATTATGAAATGACAATTTATTTTGAAGTCACCACCAATTTTATTTTAGCCAAGTAAGATTGGACACCTATCAGAGTTTAAATTTTAAGGATTTCTAAACCCATAAAAACAAACTCCAAAGTTTAAGCTCATATAGAGATCATTTAAAAGGGTCCAGGAATCAATTACAATCACAAGTCAGGATTGACCTTCTCATAATGCCCGATGATTAGTACCTTCTTAATCCCCATAATTCCCATAAATTTTGATTTTTATTTGGTTTCAATATTTGGTATATAATTATAATTCCCATAATATTTTATTAAACAAATTTATTATTTCATATGAGAAAATTGAGTTTTAATATTTTTGAAAATCAAAATATCTTTCATACCCTCTTGGAGAACTAAGAGAACACAAAGATCTTATCATTCTCTATCATACTCTGTTGGAGAACCTATGGAGTACGAAAGGTTTATTTTACAAAAAAAAAATCTTGAATTTCATTTTGAAAAAGGTACCTCATTATTAAAATGATTCGTAAAGCCCCTCACATATTCTAGTAGGAATTTCAGGTATTAATTTAATTAAGAGACATTGCCTTAATTTTAAAAATATATTCAATTTTATGAAAAAATATTAAGCCTAGGACCTTAAACCAGTCTAATATAATGAACCTATTCTCAATGTGTACTTTCGACGTGAAAGTATCCCAATAGACACATAGGACTTAGTTCTAATATAAAATTACAAAAATACCCTTAAGGTATACCTTTGACATAAATAGTATCCCTATTATCCTAATGACCTAAAAGTATCCTAATTCCCTAACTGATAGTAAAATGTTCTTAGAAGGCTAAACCAATCCTAAATATTTACCTTCAACGTAAAAGCATCTCGATGTGAAAAATTACCAAATTGCCCCTAAGATACACCTTTGACTTGAAAATGTCATAGTAACCCTAAAGGACACTAAGATGATGATAAAATAATGAACCTATCCTAAAATGCACCTTTGGCATGGAAGCATCTCGACTACTATCTAGGACTCAATTCAAAATAAAATTATCAAAATACCGTAAGAGTATACCTTCAACTTGAAAGTATCCTGGTAGCCTTATAGACCTTAAAATGATCTAGGAAGAAGCATCTCAGTGAGAAAATTACCAAAATACCTTCAGGGTATACCTTCAACATGTTAATATCCCAATAACCTTAAAAGAAACTAAAACGATGATAAAATGATTTTTCTACGCTAAAAGTTAAAATGAACATGTCAAAACTGACTTAAAATACAAAATTTATGATTAAGCCCTTAAACTTTTAAAAATTACATTTCGTACTGTATAGAAAACCAAGAGAATACCAAAGGTTTTGAAATTTTCTATATCCATACAAGAGACCATGGGAATAATAAAAATATTTAAGTGTGATAAAAATAACCATGTTACCCATAAATACTAAAATTTTCTATGTAGTCCCTAAACTTTCTAATTTTGCTTTGGGTCTCTACAAAAAGAAACACTACAAAAAGAAATCATCAAACATGTGAAAATAAACATGAGAAACAAAGCAAATATATTCATGAAGATTCAACCAAACATCCTGGCCTTGAAACAAAATTTTTCAATAATTTGAAAAATAATCCCTAAACTTTTTTATTTTTACATTTAAGTCCCTACAAAATAAACTACAAAATCTCACAAAAAATCATTAAATCAAGTGAAAATTAACACAAAAATCATGGAAAAAATATACATGAGGGTTCAGCCAAGCACTTTGGCCATAAAACATATTTTCACATAATTTGTAATTTAATCCCTAAACTTTTCTAAAATTACAAAATGACCCCCAAAATGTTACAACACGTAAAACATTTCAAAATCACACAAAATTAGTTTCCAAACAACCCATGAAACTCTTGGCCAACCCAAAGATGGTACAAAAAAATTTATGTATTTTGCATTTTAGTTCCAAAACTTTTTAATATTTACAAAATAAGCTAAAAAAATTAAGAGATCACAAAATCAGCGCTAAACAACTCTGCCATCATGATATTTCAGTAAGAAATAACTTTCTTCATCACATTTTTTTTTTAAATATTAACATATATATGTTGCCATTTTTAGTAAGCATGAATAAGCATGAAAATATAAACATAATGAACAAATCAATATTAAACAACATGAAAATATAAAGGAAAAAAAATAAACATGTATTCATGAAGATAACAATATATATACATCAACAAACACAAATAATCTTAAAGAAAATCAAACTATTTCTAACAAAAATTAACTAAAACACCAAAAATAGAAAACTTTAATCATAGTTGGCCTTTCAACGTGAATCAAATTTCATGAGCTCAAGTGTTCATTTGGCTCATTCAAAACAAGATTCAAACAAAAAATAAACAAAAATTAAGAATTTTATGAGAATTTTACCTTAAAAAAGCTTAAAAATCTATGTATTCTAGTGTTTTTTGTTTTTTTTTCCTTTTTTAAGCCTAAAAACTTGAAATTAAAGAATCAAACTCTATTTATAGGAGTTGATGAATGGCAAGGTGGTGGAGCTTCCACCAAATTCTACAATTTTCTTTTATTTTGTTTATTAAATTTGATTTGATTTTTGGTAATTTGATTTGATCTTTGGAAACTTCATTTGATATTTTGGCAACTTGATTTGATTTAAATTTATTATTTTTGTCTTATTATGAGTGATGTCATGCATGACATCCTTGAATTTTAGAGCATTTTATGTGATATTTGTATTAATATGTAAAATTATATTATAAAAATTAATTACAATGACTAAATTGTAAAAATTAAACATTATTTATTTGAAATAAAATTGCATGTGATCATTTAATGTATCATAATAATAAAAGCAATTTCTTATTTACAAAAAAATTTAAAACATGAAACTCGTAAAAATTTACGAGAGAAGACCTTACCGAGAAAAATTATTTTACTTAAAGGAATGTAAAACTCATAAAATAAAATAAATTTTGAAAAATTGATTTAAAATGAATCATACAGTAATATTCAAAGAATTTTAAAAAGTATAAAGCAAAAAAATCCTCTAAAAAATTTTACAGATTAGAAAACTCTGTATTTAGCAACAAGAAAAAAATTTAAAACTTATAAAATATATTAAAAATTTCAACATTGATTTACTATGAATTAGAGAATATTTTAAGAATTTTAAAATTATAAACCAAGATAAATTCTCCCAAATAATTTACGGAATAGAAAACTCCGCATTTTGGAAACGAAAGAAATCATGGAAGAAAACGCAAAACTTATAAAATAAAATAAATTTTGAAAAACTGATTTAATATGAATCAATTAATAATATTTGAAGAATTTTAAAAATTATAAAGCGAGAAAACTCCTTTCAAAAAAATTTATAGAGTTATAAACTTCATATTTTAAAAACAAAAAAAATTTTGAAAAGAAAATGTAGAACACTTAAAATAAAATAAAATTTTCAAAACTAATTTAATACTCATTTATTGAAGATATTTAAAGAAATTCAAAAATTATAAACTTGAAAAAAATTCCTAAAAATATTTATGAAGCAAAAAACTTCGTATCTTGAAAAATGAGAAATTGAAAAAAGAAAACACAAAACCTATAAAATAAACTGAGTTTTGAAAAACTGATTTTATATGAAATGAAAAATAATATTTAAAGAATTTTAAAAATTATAAACTCAAAAATATGTTCCCAAAAAAATTTACGAAGTAAAAAAATCTATACTTTGAAAATAGGAAGAAATTTAAAGTTATAAAATAGAATGTATTTTGAAAAAATGATTTAATGATAATTAAATGTGAATATTTAAAGAATTTTAAAGTTCAAACTTTGAGAAAATTTCACCAAAAAATTTTACAAATAAAGGAATGCTGGTGTTTTAAAATAAAAAAAATTTAAAAAATACATTGAAACTTATATGAAATGGATTAAATAAAATATATTATCCAAAATATTAATTTACACAATGGCAAAGATGAAAATATGAAATTCAAAATAATTTTGCTAGAAAAATTTCATAAGTATGATACTTGTGACAATGCGAAAAATCCAAAAGTAATTATAAAGATGGATAACTTGACACCTTGTAGTATAAATTACTAATATAAATTTTCTTTGAATATTTTTATTTTTTCAGAGTGCATATCAGCATAAATATCACGTATGTATAGGTAAAAATATATAAAGGTCAATTTCCAAAATTAACAAAAAATTCTCAAAAAAATTCCTAAAATGGGAAATTTGATTGTGATATCATCTACAAAGATAATTTTTCAAAATTTGAAAAGAAACTATTAAAAATAATTTTTTCTTAAATATCCATCTTGTATATCCAAAATTAGACATCAAAATATGACTTTATGTCATGTAAACTCACAGCTATTTAACTTGTGACTGAAAAGGTCTTAAAAATATCTTATTCATTTGAAAAAGATTGTTCCCAGTGTGGATGACCCTTAAGTTCTCAATCTCAAATATTTAGGATTATTTGAAAAGAGACTCAGATGAAATTAGATGTCTACAGTTGCTCCTTTTTGATCATTGCTGAGAATCAGGAATAAAGCAAAAATCAAATAAACATGATTTCATTCGGGTCATTAAGCTTTGAAAAATAAGCTAAACTAAAAACAAAAATAGAAGCTAGTTAGCCTTGAGGAGAAATCTTAAATTAAATAGTGACTAAGGTGAGACCTAAGTCACAAGGACTTGACTGGGACAAAGCCATGCTAGTCAACAAACGAGAGGGGTTGATTGGGATGAAACCATACAAGCCAACAGAAGTAACGTATTGACCGAGGTAAAAACCTAAAAGTTAATGAAGATAAGATTGATTGAGGCAAAATCTACGAGTCAACAAAAATAAAAGGTTGATCGAGACAAAACCTACAAGTTAACAATTGAAAGCGATTGATCGAGATAAAATCAATAAGTCAACATAAGTAAAAGCTTTACCTGGATGAAACTGATAAGTCAAAATAGGTAAGATGTTGACCAGGGTAAAACTGATAAGTCCATAAATAGGGGCTAACTGAGAAGCAACCAACAAGTCCACGTAAGTTGGAGGTTAACCAAGATGAAATTAACAAGTCAACATAGGTAAAAGGTTGACGAGGATAAAACCAACAAGTTAACCAATAATAGGGGTTGGCTAAGATGAAACTGATAAGTCAACATAGCTAAAGGGATGGCCAAGATAAAACCAATGAAGTCATCAAATAAAGGGGTTAATCGAGATAAAATCAATAAGTCAATAGAGATAAAGGTTGATCAAGATAAAGTTGATAAGTCAAAAAGATAAAGGGTTGATTGGGATAAAATTGACAAGTCAACAGGGATAAAATGGTTGACTGGGACAAAGCTGACTAGGCAGTAGGGATAAAAGGGTTGACTAAGACAAAGCCAACAAGTCAACATGGATAAAAGGTTGTTCGGGATAAAGTTGACAAGTCCACAGGGATAAAAGGTTGATCAAGATAAAGTCGACAAGTCAACAAGGATAAAAGGGTTGACTAGGATAAAGTTGATAAGTTAACAAAGATTAAAGGTTGACCGGAATAATGTCGATAAGTCAATAACAATAAAAGGGTTGACTTGGACAAAGCTGACAAATTAATAGGGATAAAAGGTTGATTAGGACAAAGCCAACAAGTCAACAGGGATAAAAGGGTTGACTGGGACAAAGCTAACAAGTCAATAAGGATAAAAGGTCAACCAAGAAAAGTCGAGTAATCAACAAGGATAAAAAGTTAAATAGGATGAAACTAATAAGTCAACATAAGTAAGAGGTTGATCAAGATAACATAGGTAAGAGGTTAGTTGGGATAAAACCAATAAGTCAACAAATAACAGGGGTTGACCGAGATAAAACCAGTAAGTTAACATAGGTAAAGGGATAGCTGGGATAAAACTGACAAAGTCATCAAATAAAAAGGTAGACTGAGATAAAATTAACAAGTCAACATAGGTAAAGGGATGATTGGGATAAATTAACAAAGTCATCAAATAGAAAGGTTGACCATGATAAAATCAACAAGTCAATAAAGATAAAAATTGATAGGGATAAAACTGACAAGTCAAAAAATAAAAGCTTAATCAAGATAAAATCGATAAGTTAATAAGGTAAAAGGGTTGACTAAGACAAAGCTGACAAGTCAATAGATAAAAGGTTGACTAAGATAAAATCTAAGCTAATAGGGATAAAAAGTTGACCGAGATAGAGTTGATAAGTCAATATGGAGAAAAAAGGTTAATTGGGAAAAACCAACAAGTCAATAGGATAAAAGGTTGATCGGGATAAAATCAAGTTAACAGGGAGAAAAGTTTGACCAGATAAAGTTGACAAGTCAATAAGGAGAAAAAGTTTACCAGGATAAAATTGGCAAGTCAATAGGGAGAAAAGGTTAGCCGAGACAAAGCCGATAAGTTAATAGGGATAAAAAAGTTAACTGGGACAAAGTTGACTAATCAACAAATGAAAGAGGGTTGGGATAACATTTGATGTTCAGTTAGTTTGAAAAGAAGAGGGACTTACCTTTTGATTTTGAGGACATAAGCATGATTATTGCTTTCCTTCAGCATCACGCTTACCTTTCTTGTAACTTATTATATGCAAATACATGCATAGTGCATTTGATGACTTGACTATATTAAAATTAAAGGCATTTTTAATCTATTTTCAGTGATTTTTTTTAAAAGTGTGTTTACTTGGAATTGAAGGAATTTTCAAAAAAATTAAAAATATTTATCTTTCTTTTTAGGTGAGAGAGTCAGTATGAACCTCAATTTGAAGGTATCTTCAGAAGATGTTGGGGATATTTCTCCTCTTCTAACAAAAAGAGCCTATGGCTGAACTTGAAGTTTAAGGCTTCTTCCTATGCTTGGAGTTAAAGGTTTAAATCATTAACGGGCTATCATATGTTCGTCCCATGAAATTTTTCTTCTAATCTTTATTTCAGGGATCTAAGAATTATTTAATTTTTCCTAAAAAGTTACCAAATATCATATTAATGTTTATCAACTCAATAATAAAACCTTATCAATTAGATAAATATCTACTCAAGGCATGTGTACAAACTTCTATTGAAATCATGAAAAATATCATAACTTATCAAAATTCTACGATTTACAAAATGAGACCACTTTCTCATTAACCTAGGGCAAAGGTTTCATTGATCAAAATCTATGAAAATTCTAAAACTATCTTGACCATGGACTAGCCAATATCAAGGAGAATGAATATGTTATCTTCATCATGATGTTAAAACTTACTTGTGATTAATGATCACCATTTGGACCTCTTTGAATGAGATGAAGAATGAATTTAGAAGGACAAATAGCGTGGCACTGGAAAAAATTAGCCTTGCAAAAATTGATAAAAAAAGGTTAAGGTTTATCAAGACTAAATTCAAATGAATGTTTGTTTGATAAAAATTCCTTGAAAGGCAAATAATCGAGTTATAATATCCTTTTCAAGCACAATAGCATGATAGGTGTTAAACTAATACTAGTAAACACAAAATCTTAAAGGATTGATGTGAAAAGCTTTTGGGAAGCATCAATTTATAAGTTTGGGTATAAAAGTTCTGAAAGTTTATTTTGAAAGGAATTAGTGTTTAAGCATTTAACTCAATTTTTTGTTGATGTCATTAAATTTTCATATATTTGGGAACATTTTTGAATTAGCATGAAAGGTTTTTTGCCATTGGTGGCTATCTTTGTTGATTTAGGAGCAATTCCAAGGCCTTTAAGCTTGCCCCATCATATTATTAAGGACTCAAAAATCATTCAAAAAGTTAAACTTTTGAAGAGTTTCATAGGAATGGCCTAACAACTCAAATAGCTATGTTTGATCCAAATGGACTTCATTAGGTACGTAATGTAGGCCATGGTTCTTGGTTTAGGAAAAAAAGGATAAATAGGCCCAAATAAAGAGTTTAAGGGTAATTGAATCAAGGATCATCTTTTTTTCAAAAGGAATAGATTCTGGCATGTCTTTAGAGACAAATAATTTTTCATTTCTTTATCTACTTTTACTTTCTTGATTCTTCATTGCTTCTTTTTTCTCTTCTTTCACTTTCTTTAAAACTTTTTCATTCTTTATTTTGAAAGAACTTGATGTTTTCTTTATTCGACACTTTGAATATTTGAACTTAAAATTTGAAACTTTCTTTTACCCTTAAAATTTTCTTCATGACATCCAACTTGTTCTTCTTAAAACTTTAAAATAGAATTTACCCTTTTTAACCTTGAAGCTTTGCTTCACTTGCCCCTCAGTGTGGAAGGTGATCTTTAATTAGGGTTCCAAGAAAGAAAATAAATTATCAAGCTCAAAGAGGACTGCAAAGGGAATAATTTTTTATATTTGACAAAGGATAGAGAAAAAAGGCCATTTTTCATTTCAAACAAAGACATTTGAACTGACAAGCATTTTGTTAGGAGAAGGCTAACCTCTTTCTGAAATCTTTTTGAATACCTCAACAACTTGATGTTGCATTTAATTTTTAAACGCTTAAAGCATGCCCCTCAACATTATCAGCTTCATAACCACCAACTAGTTTTGATTTTGGTTGAGCCTTTAAGAAAAAAATCTAATTGGCATGAAAAGCATCTCGGATTTCATATTTTATATATTAGGCATTGGTTTACGAAGGTTTTGTTTGAAGAAAAAGGAGATTTTAGCTATACTGGCTCTCATTTTTCTTGAATCAAGGATTTGGAAAAGTGTCAAGAAAGTCATAGCAAAATGTTATGCAATTGATGGAGATCTCAAAATTACTATTATAACTTTAACACATGTCTAACTATCGATATCTGAATCTTTTAAGAGCATAACCTATTTATAAATCCTTCAAGAAATCCATAGACAAGAGCATTTAGATATGGAGGGTCTCAGGTGGTGCGAAGTTTATATTTGAATGCCTATGATAATTACATATGTAAAGGTAAAGAACCTTTCTGAGAGAGTTCAAACTAATGTGATCATTTACCAAAGAAAACTTTTTCCAAAATGTTCTCATTATCTTTGATATTGGAAACCAATACTAACAAAATTCATGGTCCATTACAAAATGCACAATATTTACAAAGTAAAATTCATTTCAAAATTTACAGTTTCTATAAGAAATATACAAAAATTTGAACTCAAGATAGGAATTGCCCCTAATTAGCTTACTACCATAAGGTTGATGACCCTCAAATCAATCATCCTTGATAGGCATCGACTAATTTCAAATTTTTGCTAGATTAGTATCCTCAGGGCTGAAATGTAAATTAGCTAGTGAAACATCAGGAGGTGTGTTGAGCTTTAAGTTTTTAAGCTTAAAAGTACCACAAGATGAGTGGTTATTTCTTGTCATCTCAATCATGCCATGAGCATAGCCATTATATGAGACTTGATTCTTTAGTAGATTCTTTAGTAGAAAAGATGAATCTAAAAGCTCATTGCTTGGCAAAAATCATCCAAGTAATTCAAGTTATAATTTACAGCAGCCGGTGATGTCCTACCAACATTGTTGATACTCCAAATTATATTTACATTGAACATTATGCATTGGTTAATGGAATCCTTAGACAAAAAATGTTGTACCCTAATGCTCTAATTATACCACCTTAAGTAAGGAGTTTTCCAAGTTTTGTTAGAATAGTAAAGATCATCTGATTCTATTGAAGTTGCTGAACAATAAAAGGCTCTGAATGTATTTCCTTGTTTTTTTAACTTCTTATGATACTAGCTTTCATCGGCTGTGAATGACTTCCTATCCCACATATGTTGCCTGTTGCCCCTCAGTCAACAAGAATATGTATTATGGGACTGGTTCCCCAAAGATTAAGTATTTTGAGGTGGTTGCCTTCCATCTTACACTATTTTGGATCTTTAGCAGAAGTGTTAGTGTGATGAAAATTGAGTACTTTAAGGTAATTACCATTCAACTAATACTCCCTAGATCCCTAGTAGTAATGTTGATATGATGAAAATTAAGTACTTCAAGGTCATTACTATTTAACTAATACTCCTTAGATCCTTGGCAAAAGTGTTGTTATGATGTAGGACTATTTGTAATAGTAACAATCTTTTAGTTATGGTTTAATTTTTTAGGACCTTTCATTCTTATTAAAGTCAAGGACCCTAATTCAATTTTTATGCAATAATTTTTACATTTGCCCCTTATAAAAAGGAACCAATATTAGTGTCTACTGACTATATATCTTAAATTTTAAAGAATTGTCTTTAAGCTTGTACTTCCCCGAATCCCTAACAGAAGTATATATAATATTTTACTGGGTGCAAACGGACTTACTTGTTTTGAGAATCTTCATCGAACATGCAATATGTGATGTCTTCCATTTCATGATTCATGTTACTACGCCTTAAAAAAATGAAAAAAGAACTTAAATCAGTATGTATGAATAAATATAACTTGTCAACGTTTATCTTTATTTATTATCCATGTATGTACATCAATAAATGGGAAAAAATGTATGAATTAGCAAAATGAATGAACATATATATAAATGAGTGAATGAGACATGATCCAATAGACATAAATATTATTGTAGAAGTAAGAATCTAAGGAATTTGACTCATGATTTGATAGCGTTATACCACTTACCAAAATTCTTTACCTTATCCACTGATTGTGATCATATGTAGTCATATTTACAAAACTTAAAAGCAAAGTAAGAAAAAGAATTACTCTTGCAAATATTACATTTTCCTAACTATGTTGTGCTTCTAAGGGATTTTTGAGAACCCTAATCATTCATTTTTTAACCCTCTATTCACAAAATCTGCCAAGTAGGCCAAAAAGTTATCTTAGCAATCATTTGATTTCCAATATGTGACCTTTTTTTTCATGTAAACCCTCAACCATTTTTATCGGTCTATTGAGTAGATTTTCCATTCCATAAACTTTATGGTTAAACTTTTCTTGGATGAATGTGGACGCATTAACCTTTGCCTCTGAATTATAACCCATTTCTTGATTCTTGAAATACAATAAATAAAAAGAATTAATATATTATGGAAATTATGAATGCATGAACATATAAGAATGTGAACTTCGCAGGTGCATGAATGAATTTTACAAGTTTCCATGGGATATCGACAAATCTGATGCCAAGAATTAAAAAAAACACTTTCATAATATAACAAATTAATAAAAGTAAAATATATCATAATAACACAACATACAATTAATAATTGAAAGAAAAATCAAATCATAACAGTAAAGGGTTAGAAGTGTTCCCCTAAGTGTACCTAATTTGGTATCCTCTAGAATCGGGTATTACTTTAATCAGGTGAGTCTTCTATAGCTTATTACCTGAGGTTTAAGTTAGGCATCTAAATAGGTTCTTGAATTGTTCCTCAAGTTTGGAAAGAACTAATGAGGTACCTTAATCCTTACCCATCGTGAATTTATGTCAGAAAGAGTTCAATTCAAGTAGGATTATCTTCCATGCTTATAATGAGGCTAACACCTCGAGCAAGCATAGGAATTTACAGCCGATAGGTTTTTTATTGGCTTAAACAAAGGCTAACACCTCAAAAAGCAGAGCTACTTCGCCCCTAAAATATTGGGTACCAATGCTCATTCCATATATGTGGAAGAGAATCTAATGCATATGCATCTGCATAATGTATGCATGGGAACAACTTACCTTTTATGACTAGACACTTTCAAAAATAATAAAACCCTTATCCTAAATTGCCCCCAAAAATAATGTTGCAAAAGAAGCAAAAAGGGGTTGGTGAAAAATATGAACAATATATAATGAATTTATAAGTAAAAAAATACAATAACATTTTTGTTTTGAAAATATCGAAATTATAGTTAAATATAGGTTGAAACCAAATTAATCAAAATTTACTTAACATGTAATTAATTTTAGGCCTGACTTTCTAACTCTCCCCTAGTGAAGTCACCAAGCTATCACAACGTGGCTTGGATACGAATCTAGTCTAACTCGACTGGAAATGATGAATGTATCCATTATTTCTATGTAAATATCTATATATAATTATTCTTTATATGGGATCTATATCATTATTGTTATTATTATTTTTATTTTGTGTTTAGGAATTGAGTTGTCGAGATGAATCGCTCACTCAACTTGTCCAAATAGTCATTACGAAATGATCATTTATTTTAGAGTCGGCACCAATCTTATTTTAGCCAGGTGAGATTAGACACTTACTAGAGTTTATATTTTAAAGATTATGAAACCCACAAAAACAAACTCCAAAGTCTACGCTCATACCAAAGATTGCTTGAAAAGGTTTGGGAGTCGGTTACAATCACAAGCAAAGATTAACCTTCTCGTGATGCTTGGTGATTGGTACCTTATTAATCCCGTTTTAACATAAATTTTGATTTTTTTTGTTTCAATATTTTGTATTTAATTATAATTCTCATAATATTTTATTAAACAAAATTTATTATTTCGGATGAGAAAATCAAGTTTTAGTATTTTTGAAAATCAAAATATCTTCCACACCCTCTTAAAGAACCAAGAGAACACAAAGATCTTATCATTCTTTATTGCACTCCACTGGAGAAACTGTGGAGTACGAAAGGTTTTATTTTTGCAGAAATAAAAAAAATCTCGATTTTCATTTTGAAAAGGGTGTCTTATTATTAAAATAATCCATAAAGCGTCTCGCATATTCTAGTAGGAATTACACGTATTAATTTAATTAGGAGACAATGAGTTAATTTTAAAAAATATATTTGATTTTATGAAAAATATTAAGCCTAGGACCTTAAAACAGTTCAATATGACGAACCTATTCCTAATGTATACTTTTGACATGAAAGTATCCCAGTAGACACATGAGACTTGGTTCTAATGTGAAATTACAAAAATGAGCTTAAGGTATACCTTTGACATAAAAAATATCCCAATTATCCTAACAACTCGAAAAAGATTATAAAAGTTTGAACCCATTCTAAATATGTACCTTTGGCCTAAAAGCATCTCGGTGCTTATCTAAGACTCAGCTCGAGGAAAATTACCGTAATACTCATAGGGTATACCTTTGATATAAAAGTATCCCGGCACCCTAATAGACACTAAAATGTTCTTAGAAGGGTAAACCAATCCTAAATATTCACTTTCGACATAAAAACATCCCAATGAAAAAATTACCAAAATGCCCTTAGGGTACACATTTGACATGAAAGTATCCCAGTAACTTTAAATGACAGTAATTGATGAGAAAATAACAAACTTATCCTAAATATGCACCTTTGGCATAGAAACATCTCGATTACTATCTAAGACTCGATTTAAAATAAAATTACCAAAATGCCTATAGGGTATACCTTCAACTTGAAAGTATCTTGGTAGCCCTAATAAACCTTAAAATGATCTAAGAAGGTTGAACCAATTCTAAAAATTCGCCTTGCTGTAAAAGCATCCCGATGAGAAAAAGTAGCAAAATGCCCCTAGGGTATACCTTCAATATTAAAGTACCCTAGTAACCCTAAAGGACACTAAAATGATGATAAAATGATTTTCCTTCCTAAAGGTTGAAATGAACATGCCAAAATTAACTTAAAATGCAAAATTTACAATTAAGCCCCTACAAAAAATCGAGAGAATACCAAAGGTTTTAAAAATTTCTATATCCCTAAGAACGACCATAGGAATAATAAAAATATTTAAGTGTGATAAAAATAACTATGTTACCCATAAATACTAAAATTTGCTATGTAGTCCCTAAACTTTTTAATTTTGCATTTAGGTCCCCACATAGAAAAGCACTAAAAAATCATCAAACATTTGGAAATAAACAAGAAAAATGCAACAAATATATTCATGAAGATTTAGCCAAATATCTTGGCCTTGAAACAAGATTTTTCAACATTTTGCAAAATAATCCCTAAGCTTTTCTAATTTTTACATTTAAGTCCCTAAAAAAACTACAAAATCTCACCAAAAATCATTAAACCAAGTGAAAATTAACATAAAAATCATGGAAAAAATATACATGAGGGTTCAACCAAAAACCTTTGGCCATAAAACATATTTTATGTATTTTTGTAATTTAATCCCTAAACTTTCCTAAAATTACAAAATGACCACCAAAATGTTAAAACTCCTAAAACATGTTCAAAAACAAACAAATTCAGTTTCCAAACAACCCATGAAACTCTTAGCCAACCTAAAAATGGTAAAAAAATTATGTATTTTGCGTTTTAGTCCCCAAAACTTTTTAATAATTACAAATTAAGCTAAATAAAATTAAAAGATCACAAAATCAGCCATAAACAATTCTGCCAGCAAAGTATTTTTGAAAGAAATAATTTTTTTCATCACATATTTTCATAAATATTAACATATATATGTGTTGCAATTTTTACCAAGCATAAATAAGCATGAAAATATTAAAATAATGAACAAATAAATATAAAACAACATGAAAATATCAAGGAAAATTGTATAAACATGTATTCATGAATATATTAATATATATATTAACAAACACAAATAATCTCAAGGAAAATCAAACTATTTCTAACAAAAATTAACTAAAACAACAAAAATAAAAGACTTTAATCATTGCCATCATACTTGGCCTTTCAACATGAAACAAATTTCATGAGCTCAAGTATTCATTTGGCTCATTAGAAAGAAGATTCAAACAAAAAATAAACAAAACATTAAGAATTCTACAAGAATTTTACCTTAAAAAAGCTTGACAATCCATGTATTTTAGTGTTTTTTGTTTTTGTTTCTTTTCCTTTTTTTTCTTAAGACTAAAAATTTGAAATAAGAGAATAAAACTCCTATTTATAGGAGTTGATGGACGGCAAGCTGGTGGAGCTTCCACCAAATTCTACAATTTTCTTTGATTTTGTTTATTTATTAATTTTGATTTAATTTTTGGCAACTTGACTTGATCTTTGGCAACTTGATTTAATATTTTGGTAACTCGATTTGATTTAAATTTATTATTTTTATCTTATCATGAGTGGTGTCATGCATGACATCATTGATTTTTAGAGCATTTTATATGATATTTGCATTAATACATAGAATTATATCACAAAAATTAAATACAATGACTAAATTGTAAAAATTAAAATTATGTATTTAAAATAAAATTTCATGTGATCAATTTAATGTATCGTAATTATAAAAATAATTTTTCATTTACAAAAAAAAAAAGTTAAAATATCAAACTTATAAAAATTTACAAAAAAAGCCCTTATTGAGAAAAACTATTATATGTAAAAATAATGTAGAACTCATAAAATAAAATAAAATTTTGAAAAACTGATTTAATATGAATCAAACAATAATATTTAAAGAATTTTAAAAATTATAAAGTAAAAAAATCCTCTTAAAAAAATTTATCGAACACAAAACTTCATATCTTAGCAACGAAAAAAAATTCTAAAATCATAAAATAAATTGAACTTTTCAAAACTAATCAATATGAATTAAAGAATAATATTTTAAGAATTTTAAAATTATAGATAGATAAAAATTCTTCCAAAAAATTTACAGAGTAGAAAACTCCTTATTTTGGAAACAAAAGGAATTATGGAAGAAAATACAAAACTCATATAATAAAATGAATTTTAAAAAAATGATTTAATATTAATCAAATAATAATATTTGAAGAATTTTAAAAATTTCAAAGCAAGAAAAATCCTCCCAGAAATATTTACGGAGTATAAAACTTCATATTTTAGAAACAAAAAAAATTCAGAAAGAAAATGCAAAACTCATAAAATAAAATAAAATAAAATAAAATATTTAAAACTAATTAATATTCATTTAATGAAGATATTTAAAGAATTTAAAAAATTATAAACTTGGGAAAAATTTCCTCAAAAGATTTATGAAGTAAAAAACTTCGTATCTTGAAAAAAAAAAGAAATTCAAAAAAGAAAATATGGAACTTATAAAATAAAATGAGTTTGGAAAAAATGATTTATATGAATTGTACAATAATATTTTAAAAATTTTAAAAATTATAAACTCAGAAAAATGTTCTCGAAAGAAATTACGAAGTAAAAAACTCTGTATTTTGAAAATGGAAAGAAAATGTAAAACTTATAAAGCAAAATGAATTTTGAAAAACTGATTTAATGATAATTAAATATGAATATTTAAAGAATTTTAAAGTTCAAAACTAGAGAAAATTTCACAAATAAAGGAATGCCTATATTTTAAAACTAGGAAAATTTAAAGAAAAAACATTAAAACTTATATAAAATAAAATAAATAAACTATATTATCCAAAATATTAATTTACAAAATGGTAAAGATGAAATATGAAATTCAAAATAATTTTGCCTGAATCACAAGTATGATATTCGTGATATTGCAAAAAATTCTAAAAATAGACAACTTGACACCTTGTGGTATAAAATGCTAATATAAATTCTCTTTGAATATTTTTTATTTTTCAGAGTGCATATTAGCATAAATACTACACATGTATTGGTAAAAATCTACGATGGTCAATTTCCTAAATTTAACAAAAAATTCTCAAAAAAATCCTAAAAATGGGATATTTGATTGTGATATCATCTGCACAGATAGGTTTTCAAAATTTGAAAAGAAACTATTAA
Organism: Adansonia gregorii; assembly: GCA_038382025.1. Taxonomy (NCBI): domain Eukaryota; kingdom Viridiplantae; phylum Streptophyta; class Magnoliopsida; order Malvales; family Malvaceae; genus Adansonia; species Adansonia gregorii. The sequence continues at coordinate 65,369 of JBBYHO010327221.1, read as the reverse complement.
AAATAATTTTTTTCTTACATATTAATCTTTTATATCCAAAATTAAAGATCAAAAATGAATTTTTTGTCATGTGAACTTATGGTTATTTAAATTTTGACTAAAAAGATCTTGAAAATATATTGTTCATCTGAAAAAGATTGTTTCCAATAAGGACGACCATTATGTTCTCGATCTTGGATATTCAGAATTATTGGAAAAGAGATCTTGATGAAATTAGATGTCTACAAACTTTAAAAATTATTTCCACCTAGGAGATGATTTTTTGGGATTTTTGAAATATTTTTACGATAAATCATATTGAGTCACCTTTTTTGTCGTACCTAATATGACCCCTAAAGCCTTCAAATTTACCTATAATAAAATTAGAAAGAGGATAGTGAGATGTTGTCCCCTATTTTCAACATTGGTTAACATTAGTTGATTTCTGTGAACGCCTACTTCGAGGCATTCAATGCCTCCATATGATCCCATTCAACCCAATTGAGTTAAAAAATAAGTTCCCTAAGCTTAGATCAAGGCATGAACAATTTTTAAGATTTATCATCCTTATTTTTATAAATTTTCTTAATAAAAAATCATCTATTTTGTCCATAATTTGTCAAAAATGTTATTGTATCAAGAAATCAGCAAACCTTTTTCAAGATAAATCCTTCGAGCTTGTCTCTAAAAAATCATTAAAGTTTTCATCTATAGGGATACTCCAACCCCATCTTTCGAGGGGATACTCCAACCCTTTTTTTACAAACTTCATTCGAATTTTACAACTTCCCAAAGTTTTCATCTATGAGGTACTTTAACCCTATCTTCCAAGGTGATATTCCAACCTTGCTTTTACAAACTTCATTCAAATTTTAGAATTGCGAGGACACTCTAACCATATCCTCTAAAGGGATACTACAGCCTTATTTTTCAAAACAATTATCAAGAAATAGTCAAATTTCATCAATTTAAACTTTTTAATCTCATTTTTCTTAAAATTGTTAAGAAAAAAATCAAATTTTCTCTCCCTAGATTTTTTTTTTAGACTTTTCAATATTCAAACATGGTTTTCATGCCTCGATTAATCAATGGATCCCAATGCATCTCTAAAATTATCATCTCAGTTATATCAAATTAATTGATGAAATTACGAGATACATTTTAAATGTCTTGTCCCTTATTCTTTTGTTGATTTATGTGATTTATTTTATTAGATATTATCTCATTTTATTGTCTTACTAAAATGGTTTCTTTGTGATAGTCATATTGCATCCATGTTTTCAAAATCATCTTTTAAAAATTATCAGGCAATGTTCTATGTTGATGTCTCTCTAATGCTTGATATGAAAATCCTATTTTATAAAACTAAATCTAGAGAACATTTTAATAAAAAATCCCACATTCCCTGCCTTTCCAGGGTGCATACCCGAGTTTATTTTATTCAATTCATGCATAAAAAAGGATTATATATAAACAATGATGAACAACTTAGATACTAAAACTAAGTTAGGACATGGCTAGAAAGGTATTGATTTTAGGCGTCACAGGGAGGCTTCTTACTTTCTTGCATGTAACCAACTCTCAAACCTACTGGTCGAATCTCTAATTTACATAAACCATGGAATCAATGTTTTGAGTTTTGTAATTCTTAATATCAAATTCAATAGGCATCCGATCATGCCTAGCCTAAATAATTAACACCGACTCGAATTATTGGCCACTTTGTAAGGCCACCTAAAAGTAGTTGGATGCACGATTTGTCTAGTGGTCCTTTTTCATGGTCAAGATCCAAGAATCCATACTTTATCACTCCCATCATGTTAAAAAAGGGATGAGTCCTAGTTAAGAGGATTTTTCCCTATCAAGAAATACTTTTAGGTCATGCATGCTTCCTTCACAAGAGGCATATTGCAGACAATGACTAATCTCACCTAGCCAAAATAGATTAATGGTGAATAAATGTCATTTTGTAATAAGTATTTAGGGTTAAGTCGAGTAAGCAAACTATCTCAATGACTTAGTCCCTAAAAGTAAAAATAATAATATGGCCTTTAATAAAAAATATAATTAAAATAATGATATATTAAGGTATATAGGAGAAAGGGGTGCTTCCGTTTTTTTAAGTTAGGTTAGTCAGGATTCTTATAAAGGCCATGCTATGACAATTAGGAGGCAAAGTATAATCATTAACATCCTCTTCAAAATCAACATCATTAAAGCAAATAGATCATTCAAAATCGACCTTCAATTCTTACATGAGATTATGCCCTTTTCTTTTATTAATAAATCTATAAAGGTAAAGAAAAAAAATATGAGCAACAAAAATATGCCATGATCTATGTATAAATATATAAAATAGAAAAGGAAGTATTGCTATAAAGGAAATTGTATGTTCAAAAAAAGTTATATGCTTTTTATTTCTAAAAGTGATGATTAAACATTTTAAACCTTTCTACAAAAAGATCTTTGATATCTTTAGTCTAAACAAACAAGAGGAGTTCTTGAAATTACTCTAGAATTAGCTTAAACACTACAATTTTCTCAGTAACAGTCTAATTTTTCTAGAATTATCTAAGAGGACATAGATGAATTTCGCGTTTGTTGTCTAGCCCCTTGTTGTTTCCTTCAATGGCGGCAATTTGAAACCTCTTAAAGGCTTTATTAATCACCATTTTCACATTTTTTCCTTTTTTACCTTTCTCCTTGAATTAATGACCCGTCTATGGCACAAATTTCCTTAAATGAGGGATAAAGAGCTGAATTTCGACTCGACTCTTAACTTATGTCAGGTTAACTTTTTTTCTTGAGTTTTATTCTTAAGTTTCTTCTTTTAATTCCATTTTAGCTTGAAACCAAGTCCATGTTTGCATATCTTGCATATTACTTTAATAGATCAACCCATCCCTTGTAAATACTTTTTAAGCCCTTTTCCAACTTAGTAATCTTTCCTCATTATGAACTTAATGCCTATACGGGTGCTTTTCAAGAGCTGAGGTTTTGAAATTAGAGATTCTTTTGCAATAAAGGTGATGTTGACAAATTCAAAAGCCCTGAACGAACATTCTTTAGCTTTAGCATTTACTTCGATACAAGGTGCTTTAGTAGAGGCCATGGCTATCATGTCCTTCTTCCTGAATAAGCTAACCACTTTTTCATTGATTACGAATTTGACTTTTTGATAAAAATATAATGGTACAGCATTAACAGAGTGGGTCCATGTTTATCTTAACAAGCAACTATACACAAGGATAATATCCATCACATGAAACTTTACTTCAAATAGGTAAAGATCTATATTTAACGTTATTGAAATGGTTCTTTTAATTTTTATCTTTGTTCCATCAAAGGCTTTAATAATCATCTAGTTGTGCTTAATCTAAGTATAGTCAACTATTAATCAAGGTAAAATGACTAGTGGCATCACATTCAAATTCAACCCATTATCTATGAGAACCCTAGGCAGTATGGTTACCTTGCAGTGACTTATTACATGAAGAAATTTGTTAAAGTGGTTCATTCTAGCAAGATCTCTTCATCATTAAAAAAGATAAAATTATCAACAATGATATTATTTACTAGTTGATCAAGCTTTTTTATTGAAATATCCTAAAATACATTGCTTGATTAAACACCTTTAGGAAAGCATTTCGGTATGGCTTTGAACTAGGCAATAGAGTTAGCATAAAGATTTTTGTCAATTTCTACATTAATTGCTCCATGATTCTGTATTCACTGTGTTTTATAAATTTAGGAAATTCAATCACTTTTTTATATTGAATCCTAAACTTTCACTAGGGTGTCTTCAATTATTATGGTTTTTTTGGCATTTACTCCATTGTTTCTGCCTTTGCATTGGTTCACTAGTTTTAGGGCAATAATGGTGACCAGTTTGAGTGATATGGCTAACCCTTGTAATGTTGACGACAGCTAATTAGCTTGCAGTAACCTTTGAAGTTATTACTCCACCATTGTATCTTCATGGCACTTACGTGTTGCCTTTATATGGAAAATGTACTAGGGTTCTGATGGTGAGTTTGGGAACACTTCCAACTTTAAGAGGTGCAACCCTTAATTGGTTGTAATAAATAATAAAAATATGATGAACCTGTATAGCAGTTGCGACAATCCTTTAGTTGTTACGTTAATTGACTTTTCTTCTTCTTGACTGGCTCATTCATAAGATTCAACCTTTGCATTATTCATTATCATTTAAATCATGGCTAAAAACTCTAAGTAATCTTGTAAAGTACGTATTTAGGTCATATGAAACTTACAGAAGTTGGTCTTAGGATCTTATTGGTTTTTTTATATTTTCATAGTTTTGACCAAATCACCTAAACCTCTTCTTTTAAGATTTTAACCTCTTGGACATTTGTCTTTGCCCATCGCTCCTCTTTGGTGATTAGAGCATTAACTATAGTTTTAGGATTATTGGGTGAAGGTTTTCAGTGATATTAAATCTAAAGGTATTGGCAAATAAAAAACTGTCAGCCTAAAGAAGACTTTAGATCTTTTTCTTAAAAGTTAGATAATTTTTAATAAAGTCACCTACTACTTTTGCATGATATTCATAATGAGCATTTGTGTTATACCATTTAGGGAAGAGATTATCCTCATATAGTGTGACAAAGATAAAAGCTACTAATCGAGCCTCGAGAAGCTTGGCATACATGTTTTTATAAGAATAAGGAAAAAGGCCATAATGAATTCCAGCTGATTAGCTAACAAGCTTCTTTAGCTAGCTATTTAGTATTGGGCCTCGATTGATTTTGAAGAAAACTTATGAATATGGTTTATGATGCTACTAGAATAAAAGATAATGAGATATTAAAAAAGTATGTGTCTTAGGTCAGACCCCTTAGTTTTGTAGTAAAAATAATGTCCTTAGCAATATGGCTGATAGAAGAAGTTTTTTTAATAGATCCTATATTTTTCTTGGTAGAGGACTCGCCACTCATGATTTTTCAGCTTTTATAGCTGTTTCAATCATTTCTCCCAAGATAACAAGGTCAGCAACATTCTTAGTTACATTCACTACCAATTTCTTATAGTAAAAGGGTGCAAGGTGTTTACAAACAATATAGTGGTTTCCTTAGTCAGTAGGGGTTAAACTTAAGCGGCTATATTCTTCCATCTTGGAGCATATTCCTTGAAAAAATTTATGGATTCTTTTATGTTCTAAAAGGATAGTCAATCTGGTACCACAAAGCCAGATATTTATGTATTGCAAGAACGCATTGGCTAAATCCATCCAAAATTGAATCTAAGTACAATTCAAATCATTATACGCATTAATGCAGTCATTATATCATCTTCTTATGCTATAATAATTCTAGCATCTACCCCTTGTAAGAGGATGTTGGTGGTTAAAATGGATGGCTGATGTTATATTATTTACAAGCATATTTTGGGCATTTGCCAGTTATATATCTTGAACATTAGTTGGTTGTCCTTTAACTTTTACTCCTTTGGATCCCCCGACAAGAGTATTATTAGTACTTTCTGGATGCTGGCAGATTGGCTCTTGCCATGAGTAATTCCATCACCTGGTAATTTGTGCTTGTATTTCTTTCTGTCATTTCATCATGGCCTCTTGGGCTCATAATGGCTTTTTTCCAACCTTTCTTATGTTACAAGATAATCTTCTGCCATTTCTTTCAGTCTGTATCGGGAATAATACCAATATGTTAGTGATTGTTTAGTTGGTTTCTCTAGATTTGCAGTGTTAAAACCTTTAAAGTTTAAAAATTTTCTGAAGTCTAATTTTATGCATGAATTAGTGATATTAATGAATGTATGAATATTTATGTATGGTATATATATATTTGTATGTATACTTGGTATGAATAAGCATATAAATAGTCACGTCATGCATTTGTAGGAATGCTTGCCTTAACGAAAGGCTCCAAACTCAAAATTTTCTTTAACTTTTTGGAGAACTACATACTATTGATCATATATGGGTTACATCCGAGGAAAGTTCTAACATGCTTGTATTGTTTCCAAGTTTCTTCTAAAAATTTGAGTACAATATGCCCATATTTTCCTATGGCATTGATCTATCACTTTAGGACCTTAATATTTTTCACCATTTCTCTTGCTTGGATCATAATCGAGTGGATTTTCTCCATAAGGTGATCAATGTACATCCGTCATTCCTATAATCTTGGCTTTCAACCTTTTGTGTTTATCTTTGGCGTGCCATAATTTATCATCCTAATTTGCCTGTATTTCCTAGTAAACTTATACCAATGCATGGATATTTTCCCCTTGCTATTGTAACTCTTATCTCATTACTTGAATGGTTACCCTAGAGGCTTCTCTTTCTTAAAACAATTAGGATACTTTTCCTCGTTCTTCCTCTAGGCCAACTAGTTGTTCATTTTTTTCAATAGATCTCCTTATCTACATATGAGTATCAATGTAACTCTTTCTTTCTCACTTAAAAATAGCTTCTCTAATTTCTCATTCTAAGGGCTTAGCTTTCCATATCCCCAATTCTTTATAGAGTTTACTCATTTCTTTAGTCATTCTTCTAAAAGTCCCACTCAAGCTCCTAGATATCTTGGCAAGCTTTATTTTCTTATTCTGTTAAACCCAATCTATCTTCATCAATTTTTTTCTTCCATTTTTTTGATGTTTTTCTTCTTAGCTTCCATCTTCATTCTTGAGGAGGTTACTTTTTCTTGAAGTGTTGAATTCTTGTTACTTATCCTTTTTTTTTCTTTCTTTTGGCTTCCTTTTAAGTAAATCAACTTTGGAGTGCATGATGGGTTTTCGTTGAATAGGTACTCAAGGAATAGTGTTATTTATACCAGTAATGACCATGTTGTAGCCTCGAATATTCCTCTAAGCATCATATCCTAGTCTGTTTGATCAGTTTATGCACTTAACTTGGATTCAAATCTTTCCCTCTATTTTTAAGCAGTCTTTTGAAGTGATTTCTTGTAACTGTCCCCTTCATACTTAAGATCTTAAGTCATTGAGATAAAATGTGGTGACTGTATTATTTTTGAACTAGCAATGGCACATACCCTAAAGTACCCTAGATACAAGTAATGGTGTAAATAGTAAATCCCCATAATGATAAACAAAAAGTTTTAGGGAAAACCATGGTGGTCCTCCATGTTATGTACTTACTCATCATATTCTTGAGTATCTCAACCTATTGATTCTTGGTTTGTGACTTAAGCTATTCCTTGTTAATGAACTCTTGAAAAGGGATATAATGTGACAAATATGGTTTAACCTTTTCGCCCTTTCACCCCAAAAATGACTTCGAGCATAAATGTATAATAGAAGAGCACTCTTAAAAAATCTTCCATGGCTTTTTTCTGATGTGTATGTAATGCTCAGATTATGTTACCTAAAATGACCAGGCTAGGTGCATATTTCTCTTCAGCCAGTTAGATAGGTCTACTACCACTGTTTCCATATGTCCTAATATCTTAAGGAAGAAAACCAACCCTTATGTGGCTAAGGCAAATGCATTAAGAGCTTTCTTGCTATATGAGGGTATTCTGATGTACTGTCATAGTCTACTCAATATGATGGGGGCCCAACTCAAAATCTATATCAAGAATTTCTCCCAATTGCTTAAGGAAATTAGTCAGTTTGCACTCTTTACAATAGATAGGTTCCATTTCTAAATGTCTAAGCCTAAGCAAAGTTATGAATTCTCTAACTGTTAGAGTCATATCATATTGATTAAATCTGAAACATCGATTTGATGGATCCCAAAATTCTATCAAATCTTGGACCATTGTTCATTGACCTGTATCTTGGGAAAAAGTGAAATATGTCCATACTTTTTAGTAAACCAGGTTTATTTCACATCCCCTAGTTAATCCCATATTTCAGCCAGCCCTTTTAAATTATTCTGACAAAGATCCAAATGCATGATCTTCAGCAATTTTGACATAACATCTCTTCGTATATAATCCACATGATCTTTCTCATTTAACTCTGACTCAGTACAGACATCCTCAAATTTTTTGGTAATAATCACTATATAAGAGAGGAAAAAAAGAATAAGTTAGTATCTATAAGAAATTTTAGATCTAGATAATGATAAAATTTCCAAATGAAAGACAACACAATTATAAATTATTTAAATCAATAAAAATATTCAGATAAAGAGAAAAAGAGAGAAAGGTAACTTTATTCCTTTGTGTGCTCTTAATTTTTTTATGACCTCTACAATTGGGCATGTCTTTGATAGGGAGTGAGTATGGTCCACTATATGAGGTTTGGGTTGGACATCTAAATTGGTTCTTGGATTGTTCCCTGAGCCCAAAAATGACTATCAAGGTACTTTAATCCTTACCCATAGCAAGCTTACGTTGGAAAAGGTTCAATTTGAGTGAGAGTATCTTCCATGTCAAGTGTAGAAATTTACACCTAATAGGATTTTCACTAGCCCAAACAGAGGCTAACACCTCAGAAGACAGAGCTACTTCACCTTCTCTTAAAATAATAGATTATTGATGCCCTCTCCATAGATCTAAAGGAGAAACTAATGCACCTTTATGTGTTCATTGGGTGCAAAGGGATAAACAAACTTTTTTTGACACAACATTAAAAATAAAACCTTTATCTTAAATCCTCAATAGATAAAAAAAAAACACAAAAATGGATTAGTGCAAAATTATTAGATGTTAAAATAATGAAAAGAAATTTTTTTTGAAATACTAGGAATTATAGTTAAATACCAGTTGAACTTGAATCAATCAAAATTTAATCAACAAATGATTAATTTCTAGCCTAACTCTTTATGTAGTCTCCTGTGGAGTTGCCAAGCTTTTGCAACATGACTAAGACTTGGTCAAAGAGACCAAAATGTCCTCTAAAGTGCACCTTTGTTATAAAATTATCCAATGATCCTAAAAGACTCAGTTCTAGCCTTAAAAAACTCAATAACATCATGATAGGATGAACTATCCCTAATGTGCACATTCGACATGAAACTATACTGGTGACCTTATATAATTTGGTTCTAAGATAAGTTACTAAAATATCCTTAAGATATAGCCTCAATATGAAAGTATCTCGATAAGCCTAAAAAACTCAAAAAGATAATGAAATAACAATTATACCCTAAATGGGTAATTTGGACATCAAATTTGACCTATAATGCAAAAATCGCTAATAGTTCATTATATTTCTTAGAGTTGCATTTTGACCTTAAAATTGCTAAAAATGCTAAGGATGCTCTTAAAATGTCCAAAATACCTTAAATGGGTGATTTGATGTTGAAATAACTTATTTAACCCTAAAATATAAGGTTTTATTCAATGAGCTCTAAACTTTTTTATTTTTTTCACTTTGGTCCTTAGATGACTTAAAGTTACAAACAAATATCAAGCACATCAAAATTAACGTGGATTTACCAAAAATTACTAGAACCATTTGGCCAAGCACCTTTGCCTTAGAGCAAAATTTTGAATTTTTGCAAATAAACACCTAAACTTTATAAATTACAAAAAGACCTCTTAAAAGGCTAGAAATTTATGATATGCATTTCAAAAGCTTGAAAATGGATGAAAACACCCTTAAAGGTTCCACAAAGAAATTTGGATGGCCTTGGAAAAATTTTTACAACATTGCAATTAGGTCCCATCTTTTTCAAAATTATAAAATAGCCCTAAAAAGATCAAAACTAGCCAAGTTATCCCTATAGGGTTGTGCTAAGCGTGGTAATACCTATCTAAGGCTTCAAAAATTTTGAGAAAATTATTTTTTTGACCCCACAGCTTCTAATCATCATAAAATAGTCCTAAATATCATTAAAACAAGGATGAAAATTTATCCAAAGGCCACCACCATATTCGACCTTCATCAACAACAACCAAGAAGAATTTTTTTCAACATAATTTCATGCATAACAACATAAATATGTATCCCAATTTCTACTAAGTTCAAATATGCATGAAATCATGAGAAAAAGAACACATAAACACATTTTATCAATAATTTATATGAAAAAACCAAGGAAAATAGACACAATTATGTACATACTAAGAAAATATCATTTCCACAACAAAACATATATTTTCTTGATGAAAATCAAATTATTGTTAAGAAAAATCAATTCTAACAACCAAATCAAGAAAATTATTCATGACCTTCACACTTGACCTTTAAACATAGATCAAAATGCATAAGCACAAGTAATCACTAAGCTTACTAAAAGGAAGAGATATGAAGGAAATCAATATAATCGAAGTTCTTCTAAGTAAAACTACATTTAAAGTTTGGAAACTTGGAAAAAAAAAGCTTGAAAATCCTTTGAGAAAATAGCTGATTTTTTATATCACTATTAGACTTTAAATAAAACATCCTCCCCCTACTTATAAGGTGATGGATTCGACCAACGGAGAAAGACTGCCTTGGCCAAATTTCACTTTTTTTTCTCTTTTTTATTATTTATTATTTTTTGATTTTATGTTTTGTTTGATATTTTTATTTATATAAGAATCAATTAATGTTTTTTTGTCTTTTTGCCTTAATTATGAGTCATAAGCTAATTTCATAGGCTTCACGATGATCAAGACAAACTTATATAATGGAACAGTTAGGATTAAACTAAATTAGTTAGGGACAAATTCAATTCCACCAAATTAATTCTCATGTAACTGAATCATCAGATTCTAAATTAAAATAAATAAATAAAAAATGAAAAGATAGATAAAATCATAATTACAAAAATTTTTAATTATAAATTATATGAAAAAAATAAATTAGAAGAATCAAAATGCAACAAGTGAAAAGTTATGCATTCAAGGAATAAAGTTTCACATGTTAAATTCAGTTAAGAACTTAATCAAATCAGAGGTCTAATTAAATATCAATATAAAAAATTTTAATCCAAAAGAATTACTAAAAAATTTAGAGGGAGAAAAAGTCAGTGGGTTTTGTTGTAAAATCTCAAATAAGCTTGCAGAAGGCTATAAAATAAGCTTATTAGGCTTGTAAGAGAATATAATGGGCTTGATGAACTTGTTGGGCTTGTTAAAAAATGTGCATTAGGGCCCATTATCTAAATTTTAAAATCTTAAGGCCACGAAATGGAAAATTTCCTTGGCCCATAAAAAAATAAAATAAATGAGAAAATTTGTAATATATGAAATAAAAATTCCCATGGAAAAATTCCTAATGAAGGAAATCAATTAAAAAAGCTTTTTATGAACCTTAAAAAAATACATCCAAATGCAAGAAAATTTTAAAATATGCCCAAAAAGAAATTTAATGTATTAATGAAAACATTTAATTAATAAAAATAACAAGGATGAGAACTTAAAATCTAGAGTAGGTTTTACTTAAAAAATTTTGTGAACAAGACACTTATAGTATCGCGAAAAATTCAAAACTAAGTATGAAATTTTACAACTCGACATCTTGTCATATAAAATGCCAATACAGTTTTTTTTTGAACATTTTATATTTTTTGGGGTGAATTTGATTGTCTTAAATGTTCGAGACTGAGAACCTAGGGCTACCTTAGAGGGGTTGACCTACTTAAAGTGGACTAGGCATTTTCAAGACCTACTTAGTTATGCCTAAAAGGCCACTTATGCACGTGATAGAAATGCAATTTCGAAGGTCATAGAAACAAATATCAGGTAAAAATGAATATTGAAGACAAAAATTAGTTTTTAAATACCATTTTGTCAAATTTTAAAATTTAATTTTAGATAAGATATCACATTCAAATTTCTTATTTTTAGAGATAATTTTAAAATTTTTTGTGAAAGTTTAGTAAGTTAATTGTTGTATATTTTTATCAATCTCCCACTAAATCTTACATAGGCAAGATTCTAGAAAGGAAACTAGTTTAACACTTTTTTTGAATTCCATTTGCTATAGGCCTTATTTAATTAATATAAATGATAGGCTGAGTTTGTAGGATAAATCTATTATGATTTATTAGATGAGGAAATATCATGGCATCCATATGCTAACAAAATAAGATATATGTTCATAACATACATCAAAATAATATCCTCACATTTGGCCTATAATTACCAAAAACAAAACATCTAAATGTTTAATAACAAATCATAAAAGTTTCATAAACTTTCCTAGATGGATCAAAAAGCCTAATCTGCATCATCAAAGTTGCCTTCTCCATGTTGGCCTATCGTTATTTCTCGATATTATTGCAAGTTTATGTTTGGGAATTAAGAGACCACGAAATAGAAAAGATTCTATTATTTGCCATAGAACAAATTTTATGATTTGCCATCGTTTCAAAAAATATTAAAAAGGCAAGCTTTGATCAATATCTATAAGATTGTTGTTCTTATGGTCTATCTTAACTACACCTTCCATTTGGTTCTATCAATATATCTCATATATTTAAATGCCAAATTTGGGCATCGTATACCTAGAGAAGTAAGCAAATCTCAAAACATGTCCATCTATGAAACTTTCATAAGCGTCGTTCTTTGATAATGTCAAAGTATTCCTTGCGATATTTACTTTTATTAATCTAGGTCTCCAAAACTATGGCATATTTCCTTTTATTTCATTTGTCTTTCTTTACTAGAAAGTAAAATGATAATACATGGATCTTGATCCATGAGACATCTAATATGTTTAGGTCTTGAGATACATGCCATCACATGAGGCTTTTTGACATCTTGCTTAGGAACAATTCCTTAAGGATATTGAACCTTTTATTATGAGTGACTTTATGCATTCAATAAAGCTTAAATTATTCTAAGAGCATTGATTGCCATTTACTCCTTTCAAAGTTTAGGTGTTCTACTAGTCATTACCACAATATGGCTATATCAAAGTTATCTATATGATCTTAATAAACAAACCCTGACCTATTAGACTTATGATGGATATGTGATAACCCTATAAAATAGAGTTATTTAATCTCATTATTTGCATTAACCTAGCTAAGTCTTAAAGATTCTTAGTTATATTTAATTAATTTTTGGTCTATTTTATATTAGTTTTATTTTTTCCTTATATTTAAATTATATAATTATTTAATGTTTTTGTATTTTTATAGGTCAAGAACCAAATGAGTTTCCAAAGTGAAATAACTTAATCAAGAAGCAAGGTGACACGTTTTGATCGCTTCCAAAAATAAATTTATTAAGCTACTTGCAGACCAAGTTTCTCTTATATAATTTTAGCTATAGATAGTACTTTTTAGGTTAGATACAAAAAGATAGTAGACTTTAAGTTTTTATTCTTTTACTTAGTTCTTGAAGAGGAGAATAGCCATTGTAATATTCAAGAAGCTAAAGAGATTTTGGAGAAGCTTAAAGACTGAAGACCTAATAAATCTTAGCTTTCTCTTTCGCTTTACTTTTGTTGTCCTTCTTGTTATAGTTTCCATGGTGAAACTCATAGGTTTTGTATTTTCTTGTTTATTACAAACTAAATTCATTTTTCTAGGGTTAAAATGAAACTCAATATATAGTTTGGATTATTTTATTTTTTTCTTGAATTAATGATATTTGAGTTATTTGTTCAATCTTGTTTTTATTGCTTTTAATTGCTTAATCACCAATTAGATTGATCTTGTAACCTTAATAAACTTGGACAAGGGAATTTTGCATTTAATTGGATTGAATGATATATGTTTCATATTCATTTATAATGATGAATTGATCTGCATGTTAGATAGGAATATATAAGCATTTCATATGTAACTAAATTATAGTCTATACTTAATGAGTTTTTCTTAATTTAATTTACATAGGAATATAGTAAATTGGTTAAGAAAGATAATTTTTGTAAGACCATCAAAAGATACTTATGAATAAATTAGAACTCTAGGTTAATAACTCATTATCATTAATCAAGTTAAGAGAAAAGTGTTTTTCAAATAAAGTATTAAAGTAAATTGTAATCTTAGGCGTTTATTATTGATTTGGTAAACCTTATTTAATTTCTTTGTTTTGTTAGTTTGGTTAATCTAATCAATTTTAATTGTATTTTACAATCTTTTAACTAGTTGTTTGGCTAAGATTAAACTTCTTTTAATTTTAGTCATTAGCAAATTTAGTATAATTCTTCATGGGAATCATACTCTATTTTTCACTATATTACTTGTTTATGATCCGTGCACTTGGGTGGAAATCTGACAATAATACACCATTTTATTTGTATTAAAACAATATTAATACTATGGGACTAGCTAATTTAGTTTGACCCAGTCAACTTGTTCGCATCAAGTATGCTACATACTAATAAATTCATAGTTATTTTTACTTGTTTATATACTATATGAATTTGGAACATATTTAATGTCAATAACATACATAAGATAATCATTCAGTCAAGTTTTAAACTAAAAGCATTCTTCCTTACTATCTTTGTGTAATTATAGCCCTTAACTATAATATAAGAAGTTTAGCATTTGAATCCTCTAAATGAGCTAAGACCTCTTTCATTCTTACATAACCTTTTGGTTAGCCCAACAAGCCATGTAAGAACTAATTGAGTAGGTAACTTAGCTTACCAGTTGCATCTCTATGCAAGTCCTAATTTAGTTAGGTCATAACCCTTTACCTAAAACATCATATGTTTTTCACTTAATTATCACCTCTAATGCCCTAGGGTCAAGTTTGTAAGCATCTAGACAACATGGCCTTAGTTGAGTAAGACCCATCAATTATAACTCAAGCAGTTTAGGGGAAAAAGTCCATAGGGTTAGCCTAATAAATCCCTACAGCTAGAACTCAGGTATCTTGTTATAGTCTAATGGAAGGCATTTTATCATCCTTAGGCATGGACTCAATAGTTTATGAGGGATTTCTTTTATTAACTATTATATGAGTCTCATTGATTTGCTTTTAATTACATTGACATTTATTTGATCATATATATCACATATATGTCAACATAAAAATAAATCTATCATATTCAATCCACTATGATGATTATGGATTTTTATTTAAACTAGTTTCCCTAAGACATTAGGAAACTAGGTGGTAAATTTCCTAGGGATACCAATTGCATATTACTTAAGTCTCTATGATATTGTCTTTATGCTTCCCCTTGGCACCATCTCCTTTGCATCTTGGAATTAATAAATTTCTTAATACTAACCTAATCCTGTATCTCTAACTGTCAAACAAATCCAAAAGTTTGAAGAAACCTTAAATTCCATTTGAGGAGAGTAAAGTGAGAATAGAATTTTACAATCTCAAAAAAGAAAGAGATAAGGTAGGGTTCACACACCCTATTTATAAAATAAATACCAAAATAAATAAAATTAACCATTTGCAACGTAGTTAAACTAAGGTCCAAGTCCATAACCATTCTTCATGCTTTAACAATTACAGCATAAAAAAGTCTATAGCTAACTCACATGGTAATCACAGATATACAATGCACATAAACAAATTTATAATGTCTAACAAAGCATATATAAGAATCGGCCCTTGTGATTAAACACATTTAATCTTATTCCTAACTTTTGGGAAACTATTCTTAATCCAGATATATCATAAATATTTCCAATTGCATGCTTAAATTAGGTTTCCAAAATCAATATATTTAAAGAATTAAAGTTAAAGTAACTTATTTAATTAAACAATTTAAAAAAAATGGCTTTCCAAATTTTGGTTCTTTTAAATTATGTTTATTTAAAGACTCTTAGTTAAATTAAAATTCTTTCAATGTTCCTAACTTTTAGGAACCAAGTTTTATTAGATAACTCTTTATTTAATCTAACATTAAACTTTTTCTGTAATTTAATGACCATAATTCCTAATTTTAAGGAATTTCATTCTCACTAGAAAACTAGTTCTAACAGAAGTATCAAATAAGTAGCGCCTTCAATTTTAGTAATCTTTTTGGCCATGCCAATAGCCTTTAACTACCAGCTTTGAACGATGTCTAGGGGCTGTTTCAAGTGTTGGAAAATCATATTAGTTGCTGCCAAGAAACAATTCAAGGTTGCATTCAAGATGGTGACTTTCTTGCCTCAATCATAAGTTTCAAGAAAAATGTAGATAGTGGCATCACCTTGCCGCAAACCCTAGCTCTTGAAGCAAGATTTCCACACCTTTGAAGGATGTTTAAAACCAATTTTAGATGCTGGAAATTCATTGAAGAAGCTGGCATAGATCAAATCAAAGTGGTAAACTTAAGGGCAATAAATTACCATACAAATAGTAATTTTCCATGGAACACCTTTTACGGAAGTGGCATCCTTAATTTTCAGCATCCATTCAAGAACCAAATGTTCTTTGATTAACTTGTTGTCTTAAAGTGCAACAAACATATGGAACTTTTCCATAAAGATTTCAAGGCACATTAGGTGCAAGAACACATCCAAGATTAACCGATAACACGATACCATATGATTTCTTCAAGAATATTCAAGATTATGTTTTTGTGTTTTAAATCATATTTAAATAAATCAAAGTTTAATTTACAAGTTTAATATGATAAAATTATATCATAAAAATCAATTTTTGTAACAAAGAAACCATTCAAAAAAATCCCTAGGTGAAATTGCAAATTGCAAGAACAAGGATTTGGGTTTATGTAATTGATCTAAATCAATAACAACAAATTTTAATAATTATTAAACCTTTTAATAATGATCAATGCACTTTCTAAGCATGCTTTTTAAAATTAAGAAAATGTATAAAAGATTAGTTTACAAAGTTCTATTGATCAAAACTTCACAAATATTTACATATGACATCTGAATGTTAATTACCATGAATTGGTGTATACGTATTACATGTGGTCCACAACTTGTAGTATTTGATACCGCATGAGGGGAACTCTCTCCCAGTGAAGTTTGGCCTCATGCATATATTTGATTTCAAAAATCAATAAAACATAAAGAAGATTGTAATGAAAATCATTGAAAATAGTAAACACAAAAATAGCTGGGCTTCCCTATAGATTTTTAAGAAGGGACTTACATAGAGTAAATAATAAAATTTTGAATTAAGATTTAATCACCCGTATGATCAAACATTACCTTGACTTTAGATATTGAAATCTAAACACAAAAAATCCAAGAAACTTGTTTCTTAAAAGAATTTTGAAGACCACAAGTAGCACATATATCCTACCTCTAGTAGTTAACATAAAGGTAGCCGTTGAAACCTTCTTGAGGCCTAGTGGTTCTCTAATGCTAGCTAAAAGGGTTATTAACCCTTAATCAAAAGATAATTTTTCTTGTTTTCCAAACAAAAACCAAGAAAACTTTAAGGATATAGGTGGCGCAAAATAAGAATAAGAATAAATGTATAGGTGGAAGCATGAAAGAGAAAAACCTTAATTAATTTTGTAACCCTTAAAAATATTTTTTCTCTCAAATTAGGTCAAAAGAAAAAAACTCACTTTTTTCTATCCTAACAAGTTTTTATATAATAGCATAACCCTAGGCCTAGCTTGACTTAGGATGGAAGAGTTTTAATGTAATTAAAACTCCTAAATCAAGTGAAACTCTTTCCAATGTTTTAGTTGTTTTAATTTAATCAACCCTAGTTTCAAATAAATTTTATTGGTTAATTCTTCTAACCATCCTTAGCTGAAATATCCACCAAAATTGAGCCAAAGAAATTGGCCCAACAAACTTCAACTACAAGCACGAGTTTGGCACAATAAATTGCTTTGGGCTAAACATGTGTTTCCATGAATTTAATCCAATTAATTCAATTCTTTATTCATAAAAATAAATAAAAAAATTTTATTTAATAATTATAGTTATCAAATAATTATAAAAATTAAATAAATAAATTGGAAACATAATTTAACTGGTAAACATATATGAATTTTATCATTATAAAGTACTTAAATTGGTTAAAACTATTTTAAAATTATTTTTACTATTATTTAACATTAATTATAAATAATTAATATTACAATAATATTACAAAGGATTTAGTTCAAGACATGTGATAGAAATTTTTTATTCATAATCAAATCCTGAGTTTAGGTGAAATCCTATTTAAACTAGAACTAGTGTTTCCCTACCTTTACACTTTATGTCTTAATTTAGACATTATTTTAATAAGATGATCATGTTATTAAAGTCTTAATTAGATAACAAAATCTACATTTCACCAATCTAATTTTGTCTCAAATAATTGAACTTATTTAATTAAGTCTTTCCTTCAAATAACCTATTATTTAATTAAGTCATACTTAATTAAATCTCAAAAATAATCCAACAGATCTGCCTTATTCTATGTGAACCATTAGGTTTCCAACATGTTGGCAATGAACATAAATAATCTTATTGATTATGCTCATAGATCAAGAGCGGGAACTAGGAACCCATCATGACTACTTATATGTTGAAGAGTCAGCGTGGCATCATAGAAACCTTTCAATACCTAACCTATCAATATAGTATGGTCCTTTCACTAGATATCCTAAATTAAGGATGAGCATGGTGCAGTGTCTACCTAAACCTTTATCCATATTAATTTTTATAACTCATGGTTAATGCGTTAGTACAAGCCCTACAAGCTAATCATTACGGCTTATAATGCATTAGCATTTAGTGATTTCATGTAATCAAATGTAATAATTTATTAATGTTATTGAGGCATTTCTTTATCAGTAAAAATTTATTTGATAATTGTTATCAATATCATATATAGAAAAAGCCTCTAAAACATATTGGCTTTGCAAGGGACTTGTAAGGAGTGATGATTGTGAGATCCTTATGCATCAAAGCCATGTTTTTGAAATCATTCTTAGTCATCTTGTTGTCAAAATAAGGCATTGACAATGCACAAAGATTGGTGTATGTAAGCCTCTATACATGTATGCAACTGATCCATAAGTTTTATAAAGATACTTGGAGATATTATATGGGTGCTTGTTATGTTGACAAATTCACTAAACATGACTGTTATAAAAGGTCCATTTGATATTTCACTCAAGTTTCTTGAAAATAATTTCATTTCTCAATAATGTAAGTGATCCTAAGACTTGTGACACCAAGTTATCTTATATGAGGAGTGTCATGCTTTAATTCCATCATGAATAGGTCCATAATAGATGGATACTTAGGTAAGGTAATTTTACGTATGGCATGAATTATATAGTAGGCAAATGAGTGGTCCAGAGAGAATTCATCATCCTAAGTGATACAAGAGGACATATCTCACATGCACCTGACTCGTGTTACTCAAAGTCCTTCACCCAGGCAATATTAATTATAGAGTTAAACATAAAGAGGTTGCATACTTATATAGAATGGGCTAAGAGTAGACACTGAACCTTGCTCTTGCGATTTTTAAGATATATGATGAAAGGATATTTATTACACTAAGATACTGAACACTGAAAGGTTTGTCAAAACCATACGACACTCCATGTTGTATTGCTAGATGTCAACCTTGGTTTATAAATATAAAATATTCTTTATTAGGCTATTTTATATTTATTTCTAATATGATGGAGGCCTAATAGATTACATACATAAGGGTGATTAGTAGAAATTAAATTTAGATTGGGCTTATATGTCTAATACAAGTAATGGTTCCTTAGGCCCATTTGAATAAGATCCTATAGGCTAGTGACAAAATTTTAATTTCTTAAAAATTAAAATTTTAAACCCTAGCCATATAAACTAATAATTGCTAGCCTATATGCCCTAAGAAGGGCTAAGAAAATTAGTTAAGAAGATAGAACCAAGGAGATTGTGTTTGTCTTAAAACCTTAAAGAAGTTAGCGCAATCTTGGTTTTTAGATAGAAAAGTTGTTCTTTTTGTTCCTTTGATTATTTAATCAAGATCTTCTTATGCAAAAGGGAGATTTCTTGAAATTTAAGTTGCTAGTATAGCTCTCGATAGCAAAAATCCTTTCTTATTGAAAGCTTTTTGTGTCATCTATATAGATAACTCTTAGAGGCTAGACACTTGGATAACATTAGTTTACAACAATCGAGCTTGGTGTACATGTTATAGGGTCATGAAATTGCTAAAAGACTTCAAGATTGAGGTGTGTTTGAATCTTGAATAGTTATTTAGGTTTCTTTATCTTAAAAGTTGATCAAGATTATGCAAGATGATCCTGTTTAAGGAGTTTTGAATTCATCTTTATGATTTGTTTCCATTATGATGTTTATGAATTATTTTTGTATTAGAATACTTGCTGCCCCGAGATTTTCTACAAGTGGTTTTAGAGCCTACTTGTATTGGTTTGATTAATCTTGTATTTTAATTGTTACTGATTAAAAAATTTATTGTTTTAATGCTATTTTGATTCGTTTTTAGATTTAAAAATTAAAGAAAGTTGTTTTGTTATTTCTAAATTCTCAGCAGGTTAATTCATGTTAATAATTCAATTTTAATTAGTTAAAATGACTTTATTAAGTAAATTAATAAAAGTCATTAGTTGACAATTTGCTGGTGACTAGAGCTTGATTGGCTCTATTTTAGTGTTTTAATGTGGTTGACTTCTTAGGCCGCCATTGCTATGCTTTTTTCCTTATTTTTCCACCTTGAAAGTATCTAGAAAAGTTTACAATACTTACTGAAAAAATTAGGTTAAAATTAGAGTTGAAAATGATTCAATTCTAAACTAAAATCGATGCATTAGGTATGCTTGAACCTTGCAGCATCTTGTCTTATTTCTTGGATCTTGATGCAGCATCAATGGCAACAAGTAGTTGCTGAGATAGTGTATTTTTAGTGGGAGGAAAACAATAGTGTTTGAGTTGAAGTAGGATGGCTAAGATAGCATGCATAGGATAGAGTCCTAATTGACCTAGGATTCCTTCAAATTTGTGACACCATAATCCTACTTGGATTAGGACTCTCTTAATTTTATTTTTCTTGATATTTAAAATTTGATGTAGCTAGATTAAATTAAATTAAATTGAAAAAAATAAAAAATAAGTCCTAAAAGTTAGCAAGATTGTCGCAATACACCTCTATAAAAGGTTAAATCTAATAAAAACTCTTACATATCATCAAACACCTAATTATCCAATTATATATATATTTTTAAATTGTCTAATATATAAGTTGGAAATAATACATGCATGGAATTAAAATTCAATTAATTTTGCTAACTGAAAAATATATATTTAATTAAAATGATTAAAACTGTTTTGAATAGGATTTATTCTAATATGATTAAAACACATGTTAATCATGTAAGAAAATTCTTTTCTTAATTAAATTAAATATGAATATCAATTATTTAGCATAAAAAATTGGTAACTTGAATTTAAAACACATATTTTTATATATTCATATTTATTATGGATGTATAGGATGATTATGGACTAGGCCTAATATTATTGTGAATCTATAGCTAATTGTTTATGGATGATTAATTTTTTTTAAAAAAATGGGGCTTGCAAACCTTGCTTTATCTTTAATTTCCTCCAAGGTTATAAAATTCTTTTCTTGCCTAATTCCCCTCGAATGTAACTTAAGGTTTCTTTATTAAAAATGTAATTAGATTACATAAATATAAAATTAGAGTTATTTAGGAAAGATTTTGTAACTTAAAGATGGAGATCCAAGCAAAGGCACCATGAAGCCGAGGAAATTGCAAAAAGCTTTTGAAAACTTTTTATTTAATCACCTAGGAATTAACCAAGCAATTTCCTTTTATGGCTCAAGGAAATTGCATTATTTAGTAGTTTATAATCATCCAAGTAGTATGCATGATAGTAGATTTATTTTATGCAATATTATAAATGTTACGCACATAAATACGATGAGACCTTAATTAAAAGATAAAATCATCAAAACAAATCTCTTATTTAATATTGAGTTATATGCTTTGCATGATTAAGATACCTTCCATTAGATTATAACAAGATGCCTGAGGTTTGGTCATAAGGATTTGTTAGGCTATCCCTAATGTCCCTTTCACCCAAATTGCTTGAGTTATAATTAATGGGTCATAATTAACTAATGTTGTGCTGTCTAATGCCTATGAACTTGACTGCATGGTGTCAGAGGCAATAGCATATAATGCATTTAGGCAAAGAGCTACTACCTAATTGATTTAGGAGTTGCATAGAGATGTAATCGACAAATTATGTCGACTACCCAAATATGCTTGTTGCTAGTTTTTGGGCTATCCCTATGGTTGTAACATGTTAAAAGGGGATCTAGCTCACTAGAAATAGCTTAAAGAGATTTCTAAATAGTAGTAAGGGCTATTATTTCAAAAAATTAGTGAAAGGTCAATAAAAATTTAATACCTTGTCATTATGGTTTAATACATGAATAAGTTATTATACTTATTTCATACTAGGTTGCTAATAGTCAATATAATAATTGTATTTTGAGGCATATTAGATACTATAAGCCTAAAGTGTTTGGACTGGCATGTAAAATTGAAAAATGTTCTAAATAAAAGGAGATAGTTGACCTTCACATTATTGAGTTAAATTACTTCACTATTGATGTGACTACCTGGATAATCAATTTGGGTTATAAATCACACTTATGTAATAACATAAGATTGTTGAAAGACATGAGGGAGTTGGCTCAAATAAAGTGATCTGAGAATGCATAATGGATCAAAAGTTAGTCACTGCCATCAGAATTTATACCTTATCTTTGCCTACAAGCATGGCCTTAGAACTAAAAGAATGTCTTTATGTTCCTAGATTGATTAGAAATATCATTTTAGTTGCATACCTCACTCACAATGGTGATTTCACATTTAGAATCAAAGGCAAAAGTTGCTCTATCATTCTAAATGATGTGGTTAATCGATTGGCTTCATTAAAGAATGAGCTATTTATGTTAGATCCTAAAATGCCTTTACTCAACATAAATGTGAAAAAAGCTAAAAAGAATGATCCATCACAAACCTGTATTGGGCATGTTGATGAGACTCGAGTATTCAAGTTACACAAACAAGGCTATCTTGATCTTTTTTATTATGAATCATATGGGACATGTGAATGTTGTCTCTTTGGCTAGATGATCAAGACTCCCTTCACTGGTAAAAGTGAAAGGGCTGGTGATTTATTAGGCCTTGTGCATTTAAATGTATGCGAACCAATGAATATAATGATTAAACATAGTTATTCCTACTTCATTACCTTTATCGTTGATTACTCAAGGTACAGGTACATGTACCTAATAAAGTGCAATTTCAAAGCTTTTAAAAAATTTAAAGAGTTTAGGGCTACAGTATATAAACAAATTGCTAAGAGTATTCTAGCTCTTAGATCTGATAGAGAAAAAGAATACTTAAGTCAAGAATTCTTGGGTCATCTGATAGAAAATGGCATTCTATTATGATGGACTCCATCTGAAACTCTATAACATGACAAAGTGTCTAAAAGGAGAAATTAAACCTTGTTGGACATGGTTTGTTCCATGATGTCTAAGGCAGATCTTTTGATATCTTTTTAGGGTTATGCCTTAAAAACTATCGCATATCTTTTAAATAGGGTTCTATCTAATTTTAAGGATAAGCACCATATGAGATGTGCTATGGTAAAAGCCAATGTTGCATTATCTCAAAATTTAAGGCTGTCCAACTTATATGAAGCGAATAATGACTAATAAGCTTCTAGCCAAATCAATCAAATGTAAATTTGTAGGGTATTCAAGAAAGTCATATCGATAATACTTTGACCACATTATTGAACCAAAGGTGTTTATTTCAAAGCATGTAATCTTTTTGGAAAAACGTTTCCACTAAAAAAGTTCAGTGAGAGTAAAATTAATCTTAAAGAAATTTAAGAACCACAAATGATATTTCAATGGAACCAGAGCCTACGGTTGAAGCTTTAGATGCTTAAACTGAAGCTCAAAAAACATAATAACTCCATCAATGTGGTATAATTAGATAAATTCTAAAGAGATAAAGATCTCTTTTCTTGTGGATCAAGGTGACTTGTCTTGTAATATTGAACCTACCAATTATAAAGAAGCAATGTTTAAAATTGATTCTGATGAATGGCTTGAAGCCATGAGATCCAAAATGGATACCATGGAATTCAAACAAGTATGGACTCTGGTTGATCCACTTAAGAACCCATAGGGTGCAAGAGGGTCTTTAAAAGAAAGACTGACATAGATGGCAATTTAAAGATGTTCTAGGCCAAATTGGTGGCAAAAGGTTATAATCAAATGGAAGGCATTGATTATAAGGAAACCTTTTCACCAGTTGCCATGGTAAAATCCATTTGAATTATGCTCACTATAGATATATATCATAATTATTAGATATGGTATATAGATGTAAAAATCGTGCCCTTAAGCAAAATTTGCAAAAAGAAGTGTACATGACACAACCTAATGGTTTTCATCAAAGTCAAATCCAAATCGAGTATGTAGATGAAAAAAGTCTATATATGGGCTAAAGCAATCTCATGAAGTTAGACCATCAATTTAATGAAATAATTAAAGAATTTGGCTTTATAAAGAATCTTGATGATCCGTGTCTACAAGAAAATGAATGGGTAAGTTATTATTTTCTCGGTGCTATATATAGATGGCATATTACTTATAAGAAATGACATACCAATGCTGTAGGCCACTAAGGTTTAGTTGTCTAGATAATTCTCTATGAAGGAGTTGGGAGAAGAAGCATGCATTCTAAGAATAAATATCTGTAGAGATAAATCAAAATGACTGTTTGGGTTATCCCAATCCACTTACATTGTTAAGGTGCTAAAAGGTTAACATGGAAAACTCAAAGAAAAAAAACCTGTTTATGTTACACGGCATGCATTACTCGAAAAAAATGTGCCCTAAAACATCAGATGAAAAGGCATGGATGGATGAGATTCCATACGCCTCAATTGTTAGATCTATTATGTATGTTATGCAATGCACAAGACCAAGTGCATCATACATTTTAAGATGGATGAGATCCTATACGCCTCGATTGTTGGATTCATTATGTATGCTATGCCATGTACAAGATTGGGTGTATCATACATTTTAAGTATCACGGCTAGATATTAAAATGATCTTGGTGAAAGTCACTAGATTGCTATAAAGAATATCCTTAAGTATTTATGAAGGACCAAAGACATCTTTCTAGTATATGAAGGGGTTGAACTCTATGTAGAGGGTTATACTAATGGTAGCTTCCAATCTAATTGGGATGATAGTAAATCACAAAGTGGTTTTATATTTACCTTTAACAATGCTATAGCTAGTTAAAAAGTTCCAAACAAGTTATAACTGTAGATTGAACAACTAAAGCTGAATACATTTTTATGTGTAAGGCTACAGAGGATATAGTTTAGATGAAAAAGTTTATCACTGAATTAGGTGTGGTTCCAACAATTTTTGATCCATTACCACTTTACTGTGATAACAATAGAGCTATGCGCAAGCTAAGGAACCAAGGTCTCATCACAAATCCATATATGTGTTATAATGATATATTTCATTAGAGATATTATTAAGAGATGTAATGTTAGTATGGAATAAGTACTCACCGAGAAGAACTTAGTTAATCCTTTCACTAAAGTTTTATCTTAGTACAAACATGATCATTATTTAAAGGGCATAAGGTTTAGACATATGGGTAATTAGCTTTAGTGTTAATGGGGGATTGTTAATGTAAGCCATACAAGTCCATCATTGTAGCTTATAAGACATTAGCATTTATTGATTTCATTTAGAGGAATTTTTTTATCTATAAGAATTTATTTGATGATTGTTATAAATACCTTATATAGATAAAGCCTATGAAACACATTCACTTAGCAAGAGAATTATAAAGAATCACAATTGTGAGATCGCTAGGCATCAAACCTATGTTTTTAAAACCATTCAAGCTCATCGTATTATCAAGATAGGGCATTGATAGTGCACAAAGACTAGTAGATGTAAGTCTCCATGCATGTAATGCAATGAGCTAATCTCATAAGTTGAAGTATAGAAATACTTATGGACATTATATGGTTTGCTATGGCTACAAGTTCGACAAAAATGACTTGCTATGAGATTTCCATTTGGCATTTTGCTCAAGTGTCTATAGAAATACTCTTATGTGTTAGTAACATAAATGATCCTTAGACTTGTGACATAGGTCATCTCAATAAGGAGAGTCATGCTTTGATTCCATGCTAAGATCGTTTTAGGTATGTCATGAATCATATGGTAGGTGAATAAGTGATCTAGAAAGGATTCTTCACCCCAAGTGATATAAAGGGACATATCTCATGTACCTAGCCCTTGTTAACTTTAAGTCCTTGGCAATATTGATTCTAGAGTTAACGTATAGGGTTTGCATACTATATGGAATAAGATGAGAATATATCTAAACCATGCTCTTGATAATTTTAGGATATATGATGAAAAGATATTTATTATATTGAGATATTGAACACTGAAGGGCTTGTCAATACCATAGTAGCACTTTCTGCATATTGGGTGGCCATGATGTATTGTTAGATGCAAATCTTGGTCTATAAGTCTAAAATTTCTTTACATGGTGATTTTATATTTATTGCTAATATGATGAGGGCTTAATAGGTCATACACATTAGGGTGATTAGTAGAAATTAAATTGAGACTGGCTTATGTGTCTTATACAAGTAATGGTTACTTATACCAAATTTGAATAAGTTCACATAAGGTAGGGGAAAAATTATGATTGTTTGGAAATTTAAATTTTAAATTATATCCATACAAACACATGATTATCATCTTATATGCCTTAAGAGGGGGCAAAGAAAATTTGCTAAAAGGATGAAATAAAGGGACTAAGTTTTCTTTTAAAAACCTAAGGGAATTGGCACAATCTCAGTTTTGAAAGTAAAAATCGTTCATCTTTTGTTTCTTTGATTATTGAATCAAGATCTTTTTATGCAAAGGGAAGATCTATTGAAATCTAAGCTACTTGCATGGCTCTCGGCAATAAAGTTTCTTCTTTATTAAAGATTTTAGGTCACCCATGTGGATAACCATTAGAGGTTGGATGCCTGACAATTAGGCTTGGCATATGTGTTCTTGGATCATGGATATGCTAAAAGACTTCTCAAGATTAAAGTATGTTTAAATCTTGGATAGTTTTTTAGGTTTTTTGATTTTAAAGATTAATCAAGATCATGTAAGATAATTCTATTTGTGGAGTCTTAAATTTATCTTTATGATTTGTTTCCACTGTAATGTTTATAATTGCTTTTATAAATTTTTGTATTATAATACTTGCTGCTGTGAGATTTGCTACATAATGATCATGGATCTATGATGAACTATTCCTTATAATCCATTATGCCCTGGCCAAAGGCTTTAATCCAATTGACCATAGTTAAGATCATTCAAGAAATATCTCCAATGTCACTCGGAGTGATAAATCCTTTCTAGTTCACTCATTCATTTGCCATTTGATTCATGCCCTACCTAAAACCACCTTGCCATATGCATTCATCTATTGTGGGCCCATTCATGATGAAACCAAAGGATAACACTTCTTATATGAGATAACTTAGTATTGTAAGTCTAAGAACCATTATACATGAGATGAGAACATATTCCATACACACTTGAGTAAATTATACAATGGAGTTCTCATTCATGCCAAGTTCAATGAACTTGTTCCCACAAGACAAGCACCTATATGCTATCTTCAAGTATCTCGTATACTTTAACTTCTATGAGATCAAAGAGTTGCATGCATCCATGCATAGAGGCATAGCATATATTAGCCTTTGTGCTTTGTTAATGCCTTATCTTTACAATACAATGACTAGGAACTTTTTAGAAACACAGCTTTGATGCATAAGAATCATATCATCATAACTAGTTTACTAACTTTGCAAGGACATTTTGTTTTGAGGACTTCATCCAATTAGTATTTGCATAAGTGTCAATCGTGCCTTTAACATGAAGGAAAACCTACGTTACTAAAGCTGAGTGACATATATGATGTTATATAACTATGTATCCCATGACCTAATCTGATTGGTTCAAGAGCGTACACCAAAACATAGAAATATAATTAGTTATGCAAGCCAATCATTATTCTTTAGTGATGCAAGGTTTTCCTTTATATCAGTTGTATAACTAATAATAATTAGCTATTAATATGATAAAATGCATGAAACATAGTCTTCCAAAAGAATTGTAATGATTTATAATTATGGGATCCTTATGCATTGAAGCCATTTTACAAAAAAATATTCTTGGTCATTTTATTACCAAAACTAGGTATAGGTAATGCTCAAAGACTATTACATATTAGGCTTTCTTATTTGTGAAGTAATTGATCTTATGGGTTAAAGTATAGGGGATAAATAAGAAACATATAGGTTTTTGTCTATTAAACAGGTTCATTGAACATGACCTATTATGCCCATTTGACATTCTCACTTAAGTGTCTATGAAAATGTTTTGATGGACTAGTCGTATAAATAGTCCTTTGATTTTTGATACCAATAATCTTACTTTGACTTCTACGAATGGAACATAAATTCATAAAGCCAAAGGAATAGTGATTTTAGGTGTGGCATGAAATATACGAAGATGGATGAGTAATCCAAAAAGATTGATCATTTTAAATGACTATAAAGATATATCACATTATTTTGGCTTTGGTGAACTTGATAAAGTCACTAGCCAATGCATGATGGATCCAAGAGAAATTTTGTCGCTAAATTTATGAGATTAACCATAAACAGCAAGAACTAACATGGATTTAAACATTAGTAGGCACTATAATATCTTGGTGAAAATACCAAATTTGATTGCTAGGTGGGTTATTAAAAGGCTTTTCAAAGAGGTCATACAACTTTACAACATTTGGGTGGTCATGACTAGTTACTAGATCATGCTCTTTATCTATATCTATAAATTATAAACTATGTTTAATAAACTAAATAATGTATATAATCATTTCCAACATGTTAAAAACCTAATAGGTCACACACAATAGGATAATTCGCTAGATTAAATTGTAATTCAATTAAGTTGGACTTAATTGAATAAAAGGGTTAAATTTGGAAGACCTAATCAAATAAGTTCTATAATGGAAAGATTAAGACAATTTAGGTTTGGGAAATCCAAATATGGATATCTTAATATTAGAGTATGGATAAGCTTTTTTGAACAAAACAATGTCTAAAGTAGACATGTCCTAAGATAGGTTGCACTAGCTAAAAATTTAGAGTTGTCACAAAATAAAAAAAGTTTCTTATCAGCAAGAAATTTGATTGTGAATCAAATTGTCTTCTTTTATTTCCCCAAAGCAAACAATACTTAGATTATGTCTAAGTTGAGCTTGGCAGTATGAATTATTGTTTACTTGGGACTTTAATAGTTACTAAGTGAAAAAGATTCACTTGAGCAAGGAGTTTGATTATGAATTAGACTTTGTTAAATCAGGGTGGTTAAATTTAAGTAGGATACTTAAAGGTTGATTTCGAATCAAACTCTTTTTTTAAAATGAATAATACCTCGACTATGTCTAAGATCGAGCTTGGCAGTATTAATTATTGTTTAACTAGGACTCTAATAATTGCTACATGAAAAAGATTCACTCAAGGAAGGAGTTTGATTATGAATCATACTTTGTTAAACCTAGCTAGTTAAATTTAATTAGGATACTTAAAGGTTGATTTCAAATCAAACTCTTTTCCTATATTGAATTGCTCAATGTATGTAAACATAAAGTTGGATAAGTTCGGCTATGAACTAAGTGATGGATTTATGGTTGGATTGGGAAGTAAAAGGATAAATTCACCATAACTTATAGTTTCATCTTAGATCAAAGTCCCGCTTCCTTTATCTCTAGCTAGTTGAACAAAGGCACTAAAAGGAATAAGTTTATCTGAGTTTCTAAGAATTAAAAGACAAGCCAAACCATGACATATAACAATGAGATAGATTCTCTAGTGATAAAAGTTGAAATTATTTAAAACTTTATACAACCTTCATTGAAGTGGCTAGCCATGGAAGAATTATAGGAATATTATTATTTTAATTTCTTAAATTGTTTTTTCTCTTGAAAGAAAATTTAAGAAGTGATTAGTGAAACCATTCCATAGGTAATTGTACCTCTTCCTTACTCTTTCTTGATCTTTTTTTTTTTATTGTGCACCAAAATAGAGTTTTTAGTAGTTTTGGAACCTTTTGATTATGATCGAAAGTTCTACTTGCTTGCTAGGGTGAATCACCTAGCCTTGAGAAGCTTTAGCTATAATTCTTATAGATCTCCATTAGAAGCAACACACTTAGGTTGCTCATGGCCTCGGAAAATGTCAAAGTGTCCATGTTCTTATAGCATTTGTGTATAGAACATCAAACTCAAACTCAAACTTATGAGTCTTTGAGCAGGTATGACTCATATCAAATGCTTGAAATAAATTTTTTTATTAATTTGACCCCATCTAAGACTCTACCTGAAGATCCTACAGAAATAAAAGTGTTTATTTGTTTCAATTTTGATGTGATCATTTTAATTTTATTTATTTTACATCTATTTTAATATGCATGAGCCATAGATTTCTAACAATGGAATTAGAAACCTAAGGTTTGTAGCTTATATTTGGTTGTGCATGGCAATTCTTGGTGATTAACAAATGTCATTTAATGTGTTGATTTAACGATTTTTTTTGTTTTGTTAGAAATTTTTGAAAAATTGTTTCTCATTAATTTTGTAAATCTAAACAGTATGTGTTTTTAGATATTAATCATCTTTAAAGTTGTTTAAACAATGGATTAGAATTAGTTTAATCAACTTAAATAAAAGTCCTAACATGTCTTAAGAAAAACAAGTATTTTTTATGCCAAACATATTTCTTTTAAGTTTGATTTTGGGGTTTGTTTTAGAGCATTTAATTTTTTTAGACTAATTGAAATTTGAAATTTAAGTTTGAATGCCATCATTTGCAGCTCTTGATTGATTTTTTTAAGAAAACATTTAATAAAATCAATTACAAGCATAGTATAATGCTACTTCAATGTTGGAATTTTTGGACTATTTTGTAAGTCTTTACATGCCTAAAATCTTTTAACATGTCTGAAAAATCATTCTACAAGTATTTGGAGTTTTTGTACAGCATTTTACATAAATATGATTCATATTTAGGTCTGGTTTAAGCGCAAAGCAAGTGTTTGCTGAATTTACACTTACCAAGTCGTGGCACATTAAGTTGTAAAGTTGGTAACTCTGATGCTACCATAAAAGGTGGCCACTAACAGACTTTTAGGCACCTAACAACCATAAAAATGGTGTATAACAGCCTCTATAAGTGGCAAGCAACAACATTTGATGGCTAAGGAATTCAATTTTGCCTAAGACACTACATGCTAATGTCCAATTCTGAGTGGAAATTATTTCCTTGTGAGAGCATAATTCCTTTAGTTTAAAAATTTGATTCCTAAAATCTAGGAAATGAAATTTTAGTAAGATTAGGCAATTATTACTTAATGGAATTGAAGATTCAAAGAGTTAGAATGGTTTTCACATTTTTAATTTGGTTTATGACAAGGTTTCCTAAAATAAACATGTCTTAAAAAAAATTAAAATTTGGTATTCATTTTTACTAAAATGTTTAGAGAAAATGGTTTCCTTATTTTAATGTCTTAAAATGTTGTTTTTGGAAACTAAGTTTCCAAAAAGGCGTGTATCGATACTAAGAGCAAAAAC
Organism: Adansonia gregorii; assembly: GCA_038382025.1. Taxonomy (NCBI): domain Eukaryota; kingdom Viridiplantae; phylum Streptophyta; class Magnoliopsida; order Malvales; family Malvaceae; genus Adansonia; species Adansonia gregorii. The sequence continues at coordinate 33,845 of JBBYHO010327221.1, read as the reverse complement.
TGTTTCCAATATCGATACTCCATGGACTTGTATCAATACTTATGTTTGTGTAGATACATTTCACCAAAAATCACAACTTTACTTACTGCTAAGGCCTTTATCGACACAAACATGCTAGGTATCGATATCACACCTTGGGTATCGATACCAAACCCTATAGTATGATACTACATGTGAAAATTCAAGTTTTTTGCATCGTAAAGGCCTTTATCAATACTCATGTGCCAATATGACTGGCACATATCCATGGCTTCTCGAGTTACCTTGACTTAGTCATAAATAGTGAGGAATTGACCTGTGTTTTCGTTTGAATGACCTTGGTGATGCCTTGGAAAGTTGCCTTTGATGCCTTGATTTTATATTTTTTCTTTAATATGGCCCATAGGCATTTTAAACCTTTCCAAAAAAAATTTCACCTACCATCGTGTCGTCTAATACTGTTTGATGACATGGCACCCAGTAGTCTTACCCCAGTTTTGATTTCTATTTTATGATTTTATCATCTCTTACCTAACTGCTAGGATGCCAAAAACTGACCTAGACAAAATGCGGTGTCTACATTGATAATGCACAAATATGGAGAACTATCCTTTTTACCTTTAACAGTCCAATTTTTAGAAGGTTCTTTTTCTAAAATGACAAAAGGTAGGAAGAAGAAACTTTCAAAATGTTGTTAGGCTAATGCCACTTTGTTTCTTCACTGTCTTACTCCACCTCAAAAACTCTATTGCACTTTGGGTCTATAAAAACATGAAAACACTAATAATATACTTTCAGCATGAAAGAAATAAATAAAAATAACTTGAAATTAACTAGAAATTAATAAAATATGAACGAAAACCTTTAGGAATTAGCTAACTTTAATGCAAAGAATGTAACCAAATAACTCTATTTCATATAGTTATTAATAATTAGGTAAAAGTGATGATATTTGGGTTTGGATAATTTTTTTAGTTAAATTTAAAGGTTTTAGAGAAAGACTGAAAGCTTAGAAAGGGGATAAAGGAAAATGAGAAAAAAAGTTTTGGCTTTTATATAAATTTCATAAAAATAAAAATTCAATAGGTTATATAAAAAATTCTTATATTATTTTTAAAATATTATTTTAATAATTTTTTTGTAACATGCCCTCAAATATCAAGAAGTGGGAAACGCACATGATTTAATATATAAGAGAAATGAAAAAATCCTTAATGAGGGAGTGTCTTCTTGATCACAACTTTTTCTTTTTGAAGTGATAGGCATGAAAAAGTAGGGATTCTTAGCTCTTAACCATGGAGGGAGACCATCAGATGAATATCTTGTCTAACTAGTCTTAGATGGCCACCACGAAGTGGCTAGCACTTGGGTCACCACCAATCATTTAGGCTAATGTGACCAAATGCATATTAAAACTGATATTCTAAGTCACAAAACTTAAAAAATCAATTCCCAAGTTTGCATGGTCCAAAGATTTAATGGTTGGGTTCAAAAGTTGGTTTTTAATAGGCATGTTTTACATTGATTTCACTTTTCTTGATTTTGACTTGTCATTATTTTTAATACAATCATCTTTTATGGATGAATTTGTCCAAAGTAATAAATCCAAGTTTTTGGACAAAAATGATCTCTGGATTTAATTTTGAAAAATAGATATTTTGTGTTAAGCACTAGAGGGATGCTGACATGAAACATTGCCTTCATGATTTTTTAAAGCTATTTAGAAATATGAATGCAAAATAAACGACATAAAGAGAAACATGTTAGTAAGGCATTTAAGAGAATAATATAATATTATGCAAAATAGTCATATAAAAGAGAAAGGAAGAGGGTCGATCAAGATGTATATCATAATTGTTATAAGTGATTTAGAAACAACTAAATTAAAAATTTTTTAGATGCATTTGGATTCGTAGGTTATTTAAGGCATGAAAACCAGGCTTTGGATTTTGAAAAAAAATCTAGAAAAATATAGGAGAAAAAGAATTTGATACTTGATCATTTTTTAAAAGATGACATTAAAAGACTTATATTACCAACTTGATAATCTCTTAAGAAAATAACATTTTTGATGGTTTTGGACAAAACCAATGGTTTTTTATTTAAAAAGTGGGAATCAATAAAAGTAGTGATGATAAAATTTAGAAAATACTCGTGCCTTGATCCAAGTCTAAGGGGGTTGACAACATGATTTTAGACTCTATAAGGGTTGATAGGACTCACCTAGAGGCATCCAAATGCCTTAAAGGAGAAAAAATCAATTGATTGATTAATGCTAAAAATAAAGGACACTATCTAATTATTCTCCTTTTTGATTATATTTTGGACTAATCTGAAAGTCATAGGAGTTGGATGGAATCGTAATTTGACATGGATTGATATAAAAATATTTCAAAAATCTTAAAAAATTGCTTTTTAAAAGAGAATAATTTTCAAAGTTGGGTTTGATTTAGCTTTGGTGACCTGTGCAAGGAATAGCGTATGAAAAATTTTGAAAAATCATTTCAGACCCATTTAAATTTATTAGATCACAAATGATACATTTCTAGAAAAAGAATTTTTTGTATTTTTTAGGAAAAATATTCAAAATGTTTGAAAAATTCATCTGACTGGTTAAATAACCCAAAAAGAAAGTTAATCATTGATTTTTAGGGTGTTAGGAAGCAAAGGTTTGAAAATTCTTAACTCCATCATTCAAAATGATTTGAGGCAAAATGAGATATTGTTAGAAAGGTATAATTCAATGTTCTTTATATGAAAAATTCTATAAAAATATATAAAAATTGTTTGTAGTTTGAAAATGATTTTTCAAGCTAGGGTCATAATGCTGCTAAAATTGAAACAAAGGAATTTTTTTGTTTTTTGTGTTTCCTAGACCTAGACTTAGGTTACGGACATTCAAATATCCGTGATGAAATAGGGTCAGTTATAGTAGCTACACAAGCTCATTTGCCTAATCCTAAAGTAGTTTGGGATAATGAAACAACCCGTTAACTATATCACAAGCAAAAGACATAAGACACAAGATAAAGGCAAAAATAACTTTAGGAAAATTAAAAAAAAATTATTTTTGAAAATCTAAATATTTGGCCTTATTTGACCGTGAAACCAAATGTAAAGAGCTTGGTTTTTCTCAAAAATTGGAAAAATAATTGATAGAAATTTAATCCCTATTTTTTAAAGTTAATATAGACTTAGGGGTTTTATAAGAATAACTTTTTGAAATGCATTAAAATAAACATTTGACAAAAATGCGAAGAACTAAAATATGGCATTCATGAAAATAAACACATAGAACATGTTTAATTAATCAAATATGGCATTTAGACATGAAAATGGAAAATACAAGGAAATGAACATGTTGGTTTCGTGAATGACATCAAAAATCATGACATGGAAGATTATATGGACATGTTTTAATAAGAAAAAGCATGCTAGAATTTTTTTGATAATATCAAGACATGATTTCAAGACAAACAAAGCATAAAAACATGGTCATCACAAAAGAAACATATCAAGGCATCGAGAAAGCATTAACAACCTTAATACTACCATAAATTAGGCCATAAAATGCATAAACATCTTAGAATGTGGTCATGGTTATCATAAAAATTGCACATCAAGATGAGATAATAAATCAAAAGAAAGAAAATAAATAGAGAAAGCCTAAAAGGTATACCAAAAAGCTTTAGAACTTTGCTTTCTAGTAAGTAGGAAAATGTCTATGCTTCCAATGAGTTTCTTGCTCATTTTTTTCTCTTCCTTTGCTATAGATTAGAAAAAAAAAGTAGGCAAGGATGAGCTTAAGGGTTATATTATCAATGAAAGAGATATTGAAAAGGTGAAATGAAAGAAAAGAAAGGTTTTAATAGGGTTTTTGGTGACTGCATTAAGAAACTACGACAATAGAAGATCTTTGGCTGAGGAAAAAATGTGAGAGTGCAGCTTATATCTTTGGTTAAGCTTAAGTTTATTATATAACATAACATTTCTGCCATCCCAAAAAATAAGAAATCGAGGTTTCTAGGACATTTTTCATGTACAAGTTGATGAATCAGTGTATGATGGGTTTAGCTTTCAATGTTTGATTAGCTAATATACTATTCTTGTAGCCAAAGAAATCCATGCATGGGTTGGCACAATGAGTAATGTCAAGCTTACCCTTATTAAATCAAATTATAACATAAAATGTCCCTATCCTAAGCTCAATAGATCTTTCAAAAATGTGACAATCCAACCCTTAATGCCTAAAATAGAATTCACATGATTTTCATCAAGTTTAGGTTGAAATTGGATGACTTTTGGAGATAAAATCTTAGCCAAATTCTTGTTTTAAAGCAATGGCAAAAGTAGTGAAAAAATACCACAAACTAAGCAAAATATAGAGGATATATGGATACATTCACTAATGTATCAATACATGAATGTATTGATAAATGAATGTATGTATACAGTCACTCATGTATTGATACATTAGGCTAAAATCGTAATTTTTGTGATGACATAACCTAGTATCGATAGATTGAGCAAATGTATCAAAATATTGCCTTTTATATTGAGACAAATAGTGGATTTTTTAATTTAGATGATGTAAAGGCCATGTGTGATGCATAAAGGCTATATATCTATAGTACATGCAAAAATGTGAGTTTTATGTACCTTTAGCTATCCAAACGCTTTACCTTAGCTAAAAATGATGGTAGATAGATCTATGCTTGCCTATTTGATTTTGTTGATGCTTAGAATGATGACTTTTAAAACTTTACATGTTAGCCCAGACAAAATAGGTTGTCGACAACTACCCTTCTTTCGTTGTTGTTAAGTTTTAGGAATAAAGCAAAGGTTGATAGACACCATTTTATCCGAGGTGTGCTTGATGCAATCTCATGTGCCTATGACAAAATGACCAAAATTAATACAGTGCTAGGATAAGAAAGGTATTTCAGTGGTAGCTTTGACTTTTATGAAGAGGTAAAGTTTAAGTTTTTGGATGAAAAACTAGACTATGATCTTAGGCTTAACTTATCCTTAGGTTTAACTTGTTGAGTTCTAGATGAAGGACCAAGACTATTGTAGACACCTCATTTTATCTGGACCAGTTTTTGGTATTTTAAGAGTTAGATAAAAGGTGACAAAATAAAAAAATAGAAATCAAGTTGGGGCACGTCATCCAGTGACAAAGTTTTTTTAGGGCAGGCCTAAAATACTTATGGACTGCTTCAAAGAAAAATTCAAAATGAGGCTGTTTTCCTCTTTTTGTGATCAAGATAAGATAACTTGAGGAACCTAAGGTATGTATGGGTCATAAAGGTGCTTAAACACTATCACAGGGCTTTCACATTACTAAAATTTTGAATTCCCATGTGTAATATTGATACATAAGGGTTTGGTATCGATACCTAAGGTATGGTATCGATACCATATACCTAGCATGATTGTATCGATGCAAGTCTTGGCAGTAGCTAAAATTGCGATTTTAGGTGAAAAGTATTAATACACAAGCATGAGTATTGATACAAGTTTGTGGAGTATCGATACAAGTCTCAAAGTCTCAAGACTGGAAATAATTTATGCTCTTAGTATTGATATAAGTATCCCTGTGTCAATACTCATACATAAAATTTGCCTTGAGTATTGATATACAGGGGTACGTATCAATACATACAGGCCATTTTGGCTATTTTGAGCCTTCTTTCAGCACTCATATTACCGATTCAAAATCTGATTTAATGTTTTTGCACCAACTATCATATACAATTACAAACCTTAACTATGGGTTCATTAATGGATTCTAACAATTTTTTTGAGTCCAAACAACTAATGACAAAGGTCATTTTCATAAAATATATAGGTGTAAAAGGGTGGTAAGCATATCCCCAGCTTGCAGGCTTTCACAGCCTTTCTACCCCCTTGATTAGCATGGCAGAACCAATAGGAAGAAAGTCAACTGAACATGATAGCTGAAGATATGCCTTGCTGCAAAGGAAAAATTAATTAAGCCCTTTGCATTGTCTTCTAAAAAGGGAGGCTGAACCAAAAGAATAGGGGATCTTAAAGAGAACCGGCTACCTAAAAAAAAGGGGCTCCTAGCTACCAGCAATCCTAGAAAACTCTTCACCAATCCCCATAAATCCCTCAGCCATTCTCAGCCTTAAAAACACTTCAAAAAACACTATTTTATTGACTTCCATACTCTATTCCCGTAGCTACCCCAAACCACCACTGGAAAACTTGTAAAAACCCAACTTTACACATTTTTTGATCCTTAAAAAGCCTCATTATGAACCATACCACCAAAAAACTACTTTTTTTCATCCTTTTTTTGCTAAATAATAGGAAGGAGAATGAAGAAATTGAGCCTACAACCACTATTCTAAGAGAAAGAGAAGTTCAAGTTTTTGGTATATACCCTCTACATTGATCTTTATAGTTTCTATTTTGTCATTAACATTATCTTAGTAAACACTTTTTATGCTTTTATGGCCATCTTAGGACTACTATGCATTTTTTATAGCTTTGGCTATGGTAGTTTAGGATCTTGATGTTCTTTTTTGTGCCTTCATGCTGTTTGGTTAACTAAGCATGCTCCTTTGCATTTTCATCACCATAGAAGCCTCTACCCATGTAACCTTGGCATGTTCCTTCCACATTCACATCTTCATCTTATGTTTAAAGAATGCATCTTAACATGTCCTAAGTATGCCCACACATTTCCTAGCAGCTTGATAGGTTCCATGAAATAAAAATGTTATTTTTAGCATGTTCATCCTAAGTATGTTCATGCATCTATGTATCATCTCCATGCATTCTTCTTATCTTTTCTATGAAAATTGTCATCTTTGCTTGTGCATATATGTTATCCATGTTCTATATTATGTTTCTGGCACTTTGCTTGTGTTAAGATACTTGTTTGAATG
>JBBYHO010327221.1:0-26849 GCA_038382025.1 Adansonia gregorii | reverse complement strand
TGCTTGTGCATATATGTTATCCATGTTCTATATTATGTTTCTGGCACTTTGCTTGTGTTAAGATACTTGTTTGAATGCTAGAAAACCCTATTTCAAAATATATCTCCAAAGTTAGGCACATGCTATCTCCTATAGATGGAGAATAACATAGGCTTAAGATTTTTATGAATTTGGTTTTCCAACCTTGGAGGTAAAGCAAGCATTCAATTCTAGATTCATGGAAGAATGAGTATAAGAATGCTGGTTTTCAAAAAATGAAATGAAATTTTTTAGTTAAAAAATCTGAATCCTTGGTCCTTAGCCAAACATCCTCATGATGGCATGGTCACCAGGTTGTTCCATCATCCCAAACTACTTAAAGATTGTGCAATGAACTTGTGACACCCATGTCAACCCCTCATCTCAGTCACGGATGATCGAACGTCCATGGCCCGAGCTTAACCCAATCAAAAACTAAAAATACCAAACATCTCCCCTATTTTGTTCTAGCAACACAGTGGTCTGGTTATGAAAAATTATTTAAAAATAAAAAATGATTTATTCGAAAAGCATTGGTATTTTTCCCCTGAAAGGTTTTGAATTACCTTTCCAACAATATCTCATTTACCTTTAGATCATCTCGGATGAAATAGCTATGATTTTTTGAATCTTCACTATCTGGGACCCCTAGATCCAGTGAGCATTTTACTATTCAGGCTGTTTTAGCCTAATGAATAACATTTTTGAATCCCTTGAATATTTTTCCTATAAAGTTCATGAAACTCACTTTTTGAAAAAGTATTATTCACATTTTAACAAGTTCGGATGAATCTGAAATGATTTTTTAAACTTTATCATGCCCTAACCCTGTACATGATGCCAATGTCGAGACAGGTCCCAATTCAAAAAATAATTCCACCTAGAAAGTGATTTTTTAGGATTTTTGGAATATTTTTACATTAACCATCATCAAGTTCTTTTCTAATGGTACCTCGTTTACCCTTGGGGACATCCAAATGAGCTCCAAATAAATTCAAAAAGAGAGATGATGCAACACTGTCCTTTATTTCTAACCTAATTTTTGAAACGCTTTAATTGAGGCATTCGAATGCCTCATGATCAACTCGGTTCATTCCTGTGACCTAAGCCTTTTAAACTCAGACCAAGGCTAAACAAAAAAGGAAAATTTTAGCCAAACCTTCAACTCTGGATTTTTAAAGATTCTCATTTTTCAAAAATATGACCTATTCTTTTTAATGTCTATTTTTGGGGATACTTTAACCCTATTACTTTGAGGGGATACTCCAACCCTGATTTTATCTTAAAATGACATCAAATTTTCACCTTTTGGGGATACTCTAACCCTTCTCCCTGAGAGGATACTCCAACCCCGCTCTTCATATTCCTTCTAAAATCCAAGCTTTTCTCTTTTTCGAATCATCAAAACTTTTTTCTCCTTAAATTTCCACCGAATCTAACTAAGTCGCAATGTTATCATCTTAGTTTTTCATCAATAATCGAAGACAACTATGAGATACAATTCAATCATCCTTTTTTTGATTTTTTTGTGTTTATTTTTATGGATTTATTTATTATTTTCTTTCCTATTTTAATAATGTGTTTCCTCTTGTAAGGACCTTGAACATTCATGCTTTTAAAAAAATTATTTTTAGAATCACAAAACGGTATCTCATGTCAGTATCTTTCTAGTGCCAGACATGAGATATTTGATTTTTTTTTTAAAAAAAACATTTTGGAGATCATTTTCATCAAAAACCCTTATATTTCTCACCTCTCTAAGGTGCATAGGTGATAAAATTTTCATTAAAACCCGGACTCATACTTTTACAAAATTTCATGCATTAGAGGGAAATATATTTAAATAATGATAAAAATAAAATCAAAGAAATCGAGATTCAAGTAATATGTAGTTAGATTTTATCGATTTTTAGGCATCGTAGGGGTGCTAATCCTTTCCTCCCGAACCCAAAAGAACGAATCTCTGGTATTATTTTTAATAGGCATCTGGTCATGCCTAACTTAAAATGATCGATGGTGACTGTAAGTTTATGGCCACTTCGTGGTGGCCATCCAAGATTAGTCGGATCTGCAATTCTTTCAGCAATCTTTTACTCCTTCATGCCAAACATCATCATATTTTTAAGTCAAACGCATTTTGGCCCTTTGGATTGTTTGAAGCTTGTAAAGGCTAGGCTCACGGAATGTCAACAACTATGATCCTAGGTTTGACCTATCCTTATGTTCAACTTCTTAAATTTTTTAATAAAAGACCTAGACTATGATATTAGGCTAGACTATTATACCTAGGTTCAACTTGTTGAGTTTTTGGATAAAAGACCTAGACTATGATCCTAGACTTGACCTATTCTTAGGTTTAACTTGAAAAATGATAAAAATACAATAAGCCAGCTCATGATTAACTAGCAATTTTAGGCCTAAAAGATCTTGACAAAAGTTTTTAACAAAAATGCCAATAAACTAGGTCATGACTAACCAACAACATTGGACTTTAAAGGTTCATGACAAAAGTTCTTAACAAAGTTTCTTGACAAAAATGCCAACTAGCCAGCTTATGACTAACCGGCAATATTGGACTTTAAAGGCTTATTACAAAAGTTTTTGATAAAGGCTCTTGATAAAAAAAACTAATAGGTCAGCTTATGACTAACTAGCACCATTGGACTTTAAAGGTCTTAGACAAAAGTTCTTGACAAAATGAGGACTAATCGGGCTATGCCTATTGGCATCCTTGGATTAACTTTCTTGACATGGGCGAAATAGCTAGAAGTCACTGACAAGCATAACGAGGCTTAACTTTCTTGACAGGGGCAAAACTTTAAGTTCAAACATGATGGTATCAGGGCAAAACCAATAAGCGAGATTCATGCAAAACCTTAAGTCTAAAAATGAAAAAGTATTTGGGTGAAATCTATTTTGGAAAACAATAGGGAACAGGTTTCCAGATAAAAGACTTATAGCTCATGCTTAGGCTTAACTTGTCCTTAGGGTTAATTAAAACTGAACACAAAGGTCTTCATAAGAGTTGCTACCAATATCCTTAAGAGAGGCTTGAATACTATACTAATTCAAACCTTCACAAAATAGACTCTAAAGTGCCTTATGAAATGTCCTCAAAAATGTTTTTTGAAGTATCTTTATGGAAGGCATTGCATAAATCTTTGCATCCATTCTTTAAAGAAGCTTTGAAAATTCTTGATGAAATATCCTTAAGAGAGGATTTGTAAAGGGTTTTTGTTGAAATATCCTCAAAAGAGGCTCTATAAAGGTCTTGACGAGATATCTTTAAAAGAGCCTTTGATAATTTTTTACTAGCTATACTTAAGAAAGGCTTTGAATTGTTTGACAAAATATCCTTAAGAGAGGTTTTGAATAATTTTTTAAGAACTATCTTTTAGGAAGGCTTTAAATTTTTTCAATAAAATATCCTCAAGAGAGGTTTTAATAATTTTTGATGAAATATACTTAAGGAAGGCTTTGAATAATTTTGACAGAATATCCTCAAGAATGGCTTTGAATAATTTTTTATGAAATATCCTCAATAGAGCTTTGAATAGTTTTGATGAAATATCCTTAAGAGAGGCTTTGAATAAAATCCTTCTTCAGAGGTCCTCAACTGAGGTTTTAGAACATTTTGGTAAATACTCTTAAAAGATGAGATGTCACGTATGCTATGGATGTCACATAAAGGCATAAATGCCATGTTATGTGGTGTCATGAGCAAGTTGTAAAGGAATCTGTATCTCGTAAAGTCCAGCCTTATTCATATTGGATTTTAAAAGTCAATAAAAAATAAAATTGAACTAAGGAAATAGTAAATAGAGAAACAATTGGACTTTCTTGCGGATATTTAGAGAATGGCTTACATGTAGTAAACTTTAAAATTTTTTGTCAAGATTTAAACATCCATCTGTTATAAGGTCACCTAGCATTGTAAATTTTGAAATCTAAAATAAAGTCAAACTAAATAATTTTGATGAAATTAGTAATGGCTTCTTGAAGAATTCTTGAAGACCATAAGGAACACATGTGTCCTGCATCTAACAGTTATCCACACAGGTAGCTATTAAAACCTTCTTGAGGCCCGATGATTCTCTAGTGGTAGCTAGAAGGGATGTTAACCCTCAAACAAAAGATAATCTTTCTTGTTTCCTGAATCAAAAATCAAAAACAATTCTCAAGAAAAGATGGTGCAAAACAAGAATAAGAATAGGGAAAGTAAGTGATGGCAAGAAAAAAATAACCTAGGAAAACATTTTGTAACCCTTAAAAATATTTTCTCTCTCAATTAGGTAAAAAAGAATACTTATATCATTCTATCTAAATGAATCTTTGTATACTAGCTTAATCTTAGTCCTAGCTAGACTAACCTAATCAAAACTCCTAATCTAGTGAAACTCTTTCGCCTTGTTTTAGGTGTTTTAATTTAACCAACTCTTATTTCTAACAAACTAAATGGTTAGCATTTCCTATCCCATGTTAGTTGAAATTCTCTTCCTTATTGGGCCAAAGGAATTAGCCTAACAAGCTTAAACCATAATCTTCGATATTGCACAATACAAGGTTTTTCGGCCAGACTTTTGTTTCCATGAATTTAATTTAATTATTTAAGTTCCTTAATTTGATAAATAAATAAACATTATTTATTTAGTAAGTATAATTATCAAATAATTATAAAACTTAAATAAATAAATTGGAAACACAAATAACTAGTATACTAACATCCCTAAAGATTTTATCACGATAAAATCCTTAGTTTAATTAAAACTATTTTAACTTAATTTTAATATTATTTAACATTAATTATCAAAAAATTAGTATTATAATAATATTCCAAGGGATTTTGTTCAAGACATGTGATAGAAAATTTGATTCATAATCAAATCCCTAGTCTAGTAGAAATCCTATTTCAACTAGAATAATCCACCTTAGTATAACTTGTGCTAATTTAGGCATTATCTCAATAAGGCCATTTTATTTTAATGTCATAACTAGGCAACACAAACTATATTTCATAGATCTAATTTTATCTCAACGTTTGAACTATTCAATGAAGTCTTTCATTCAAATCATCTTTTATTTAATCAAGTCATATCAATTAAATCCTAAATTTTATCCAACACGCTCATCTTATTGTGTGTGACCCATTAGGTTCCTAACATATTGGCAATGAATATAAAGAATCTTATTAATCAAGCTCATAGCTCAAAAGCAATGCCATCATGACCATCAAAATGTTAAAAAGTCATCGGGACCTTACAAACCTTTTAGTAACCAGCCTATTAGTGTACTACGATCTTTTCACCAAATATCCTAGATTAAAGATAACCATAGTGCAATGTGTATCTAAACCTCTATCCATATTAGTTCTTGAAATTCAAGGTCAATGAGCATGGATCTAAAAGGAACTACTCTTCAAAATCTGTTATGCTCTAGCCAGAGACATAATGTAATTAATCATAGTCAACAACACTCGAGATATGTCTCCAGTATCACTCGAAGTGGTGAATTCTCCCTGGATCACTCATTCATCTTTAGTGTGTTTCATATCAAGCTAAAACCACCCTTATTTTGGCATCCATCCATTCGAGACCCATTTATGATGATCTCTAAATATGATAATTCACATAAAGATAAGCTTGTATCATAACTCTAAATACAAGAAACATGAATGGCATATGAGAATATCTTCCATAGACACTTGGATGACTTATACTGAATAGAGTTCTCATTTGGGCCATGTTCAATCAACTTGTTTCCACAAAACAAGCACCTATCTGCTATCCTTTTGTTGTCACAACTGTCTTGAATACAATCCTGACCAACCCAACTAAAAAGGTGGGTGTACCCGCTCGTTCCTATATATATCTATAGATCATTATTTTTTACTTTTAGGAGCCATATCATTATTATCTTTTCTTATTTTTCATGTTTGAGATTAGGTTATCTCGATGAATAGCTTACTCGACTTAACCTTAAATAGTCATTACCAATCTAATGACTATTTATTTTGGAGTCATCACCAATCTATCTTGACTAGATGAGATTGGTTATCTATTAGAGTTTGCATTTTGAGGATTACAACACCCTTAAAAACAACTTTGAGCTATACGATAATACTACAGAGCATATGAAAGGGTTCGAAAGTCAGTTACGTTCATAAGTAAAGAATGATCCCTCTTATGACACTTGTCAATTGGTACTTTATTAAGCATGTATTAACTAAAAATTCGATTTTAATTAGGTTTTTTTGGTATTTAATTATAATTCTCTTATATCAAAATAAAATTTTATGAAATTTTTTTTATTTTTATGAGAAAAATAAGATTTTAGTATTTTTGAAAATAAAAAGATCTTACGTACCCCATAAGAAAACTGGAGGAATATAAAGGTTTTATCATTCTCTCTTTTGCACAACACTAGAAAATTGAAAGAATACGAAAGGTTTTGAAAATCCAAAATATTTTTCACACCCAATTAACGGGCTAAAGGAATATGAAAGGTTTTTATTTTATGAAATATATAAAAAATATTGTTTTCCTCATTTTTAAAAGGATGTCTCGTTATTAAAATAATCCACAACACCCTTCTTATATATTAAGAGACATTTCATGAATTTGCCTTAATTTTCAAAAATTTTGATTTTATGAAAAATAATAAAATTTATTATAAGCCTTCTAAAGTGTATTTTCGATATAGAAGTATCTCGATGACACTAAAAGACTTGATCTTATCTTAAAAGTATGAACCAATTCTTACTGTGCACCTTCGACATAAAAGTATCTCGGTGATCACAGAGGACTAGGTTTTAAGGTAAATTATTAAAATACCACTAAGGTTTATCTTTGACATAATAAATATCCCAGTAACCCTAAAAGACTCGAGCCTATCATAAAAGGACAAACTTATTCCTATTGGCTGCCTTTGACATATGAATATCTAGGTGAACACATAAGACTTAGTTCTACAGCAAATTACTAAAATACTCCCAAGGTGTACCTTTGAGATATAAGTATCGTGGTAGCTCTAAAAGACCCAATAGTATATGAAATGAATATTCTACCCTAAATTGGTAATTTAGAAACCAAAGATAACTTAAAATTCAAAAACTACAACTAAGTGCTAAACTTTCTAAAATTATGTTTTGGCTTAAAATGGCTAAAAATGCTAGGAATATTCCTATGAGTAATTTGATATGGGAAAAGACCATTTGACCTTAAAATATTAGGCTTCACTAAACGTTCCTTAAAATTTTCTAACATTGCAAGTAGTCCCTAATGAAATAAAGCAAAAAATCAAATGTCAAACACATCAAGATGAACATGGAAAACTCACCCAATATCACCAAAAGGATTCAGCCAAACACCTTTAGCCTCGGAATAATGTTTTTTAATTTTTGCAAATAAGTTTCTAAACTTTCTAAAATTGTCATGACTAAATGCACTGAAACATGCTTAAACATGACTAAATATACATGAAAACATTCCTAAAAGTCATAACATGGATTCGGCAAGCTTCGATGGCCATGGAAAAATTTTTGCAATTTAGTCCCTAAGTTTTTATAATTACAAAAGCCTTAAAAATCAAAGCAGCACAAAACCATCGAAGTGACATTTTGCCAAGCATTCAAATACTGTTCCAAGATTTTCAAAATTTTTTGAAAATTACTTTTAGGCCTCACAAGTTTCAAAAATTACAAAACAATCCCAAAAACCATGAAATCAAGCATAAAAAATTATCCAAAAGCCTTAATCATTTTCAACCAGCATGTATTTCATTAAAAAATAATTTTTTCCATCACATACTTTCGTGAATATCAATATACTTACATGTCATAATTTTTACCAAGCTTAAAAAAGCATAAAATCATGATATATAATGAATATGTCAGCATAAATCAACATGAAAATGTTAAGAAAAAAAACACAAAAATATATACATGAAGATAACAATATTTTTATCAACAAAAACAAATTATCTTGGTGAATATCAATATAATATTATTAAAAATAACATATAACAACAAAGTCAAGAAATTTTGTTTATAATCATCAACCTTAGTCTTTCAACATGGATTAAAATCATTAAGCATAAGCATGATTTTGGCTTAGGAAAGTGTTTTTGCATTTTTTTTTGTTAGAAATCCATTAGCCCCTACTAGGAGCATCATTCCCTTTATTTATAAGGGGAAGAATTTAGCCAAGGGTGGAGAAACCCCTTGGATGAATGCTTCTAAGAAATTCTACCAATTTCTTTTTATTTTTAATAATTTTTTATTATTATTCTTGTAGATTTTTCTAAGTTTCAATTGATTAATTGATTTGTCTTCATATAATAATTATCTAACCTTAATCAAAATGCCTAAGATGGGTTACGCTTAGTCTTTGTGATACTTTAGATAATATAAATTTATTATGTACTTAAAATGTAACTAAATTGGTTAAGGAAAAATTAAATTCTAACCAAATTAGTTCATGTAAATAAATCACTAAATTCTACAATTAAAATAAATATAAATAAAATTTTGAGAATGAAAAAAGCAAAAAAAAATGGAGTCATAATTACAAATTTTATGAAAAAATGAATTAAGAGGACTAAATTGTAAAAAATTAAAAGTTATAAATTATGAAACTCTTTTATGAATTTTAACATGTAAAAAGCTCAATTAAATATTAATATGAAATTTTTGAGTCCAAAAAGAATTAATAAAAATTTTGGAGAAAGAAAAATCATTAGGTTTTGCTGTAAATTAAAAGGGGCATAATTGGACCTTATTGAAATAATCAAGAAATGGGCTTGTAGAGAATGAAATGGCTTGGTGGGAAATCAAAAATGGGCCTGGCAAACTTATCGGGCTTGTTAAAAGAATTAACAAGCTTGTTAGGCCTATTAGCAAAATCTATATTTTTCAAGCCCGTTAAAGAAATATGGCCTAAAAATAGAAATAAAAATAAAAATAAAAATAAAATTTCTAAGTATTGAACTTTAAAAGGAAATTTTGAGAAATTTTTATGTGTGAAAGAGACGATCAATAGTTCTAAACTTATAAAATTTTACAAAGAAAATCATTATAAAAGAAAATTGATATTTAATAAAAATGGAACCTCATAAAATAGATTAGAGTTTGAAAAAAAAATTAATATGAATTTAATAAAAGTATTTAAAAAATTTTAAAAATTCCAAACTTAGAAAAATTCTACCTAAAAAATTTAGAGTAGAAAATTTTGTATCTTGAAAATGAGGAATTCCAATAATATGTTCAAATTTATATAAAAGAGCTGAATTCAACACATTCCTTAAAATATCAATTTATAAAAATAATAAAGTATAAAAGCCTAAAATCTAGGGTCACGAGCATGACTGTCATGGTACTGTAAAAAATTCAAATTTAATAAATAAATTTGATAACTTGATATCTCATGGTATAAAATACCAATATGTATTTTTTTCTTAAATATTTTTTATTTTTTGGAATGAGTTTTTGCATAAACACCATACAAATATTAGTAAAAAATATGACTATTAACACTTAAAATTTCTAAAAAATCTTGAAAATTTCCTAAAAACTGGAAATTTGACCATAACATTTTATGAAAAAATAAATTTTAAAACTTTAAAAGAATACTTGTCTTTTTATCTAAGATTTGTTCTCAACAACCTTTGAGATTGCACTTTTCCATTGACGCATGATTAAAAAGGTCTTGAAAATGTTCATTATACCTGGAGAAGGCTGAACCCTACAAGGTAATTGTTAGACTCTTAATCTCAAATATTAAAGACTGTTAAAAAAAGAAGGCCCAGACAAAATTAGGTTTGTATAGTTACCCCTTGTAGCTGTTGCTAAGGATTATGAACAGGGCAAAAACCAAATAAACACAAATCTTTTTGGGCCATGATAAGCCTTTCTACAAGAAATGTTTTTATGCATATATATACATGTATATACATATAGGCTAATTGCATTGGTTTTCTACTAAATGAAGAGAACCTAGGAAAACTCTATTGATCTTTCTACTCAACTGAATGAAGTTACCTTAAAGTTTTCTTCACCTATCTTTTAAAAGATCAAATGGAGAGGCCATTTTATTCCACAGGTTTTTAACAAAGTGAAACTAATAGAGAAAACTCTGTCGATCCTTCTTCTTAATTAGACAAAGTTGACTTAGAGCTTTTTCACTTACCTTTCACAAGATTAAATGAAGAGGTCATTTTACTCCATTGCTCCTAACTAAGTGAAGTTAACAAATAAAACTCTGCCAATCCTTCTACTCAATCAAATAAAATTGACTTAGAGCCTTTTTCACCTACCTTTCATAGGATCAAATAAAAAGGCAACTTACTCTATTAGTTTTTAGCTAAGGGAGGCTGATAGATAAAATTTTATCGATCTTTTTTACTTACTCAGATAATGTAGACTTAGAGCCTTCTTCGCCTATCTTCCACCAGTTCAAATGAAAAGGTCATTTTACTCCACTGGTTCCTAACCAAGTGAAGCAGGCAAATCTAAATCCTACTTCATCTACCTTTCATAGAAACAAATAAAGTGGACATCTTGCTGCATCGGCTCCTAATCATAGGATTAAATGAAGTGGACATCTTGCTCTATCAATTTCTAACCAAGAGAAGTTGACTTAAAGTCATTCTCATTTAATTTCACAAGATAGAATGAATAGGCCAATTTACTTCACTAGTTTCTAAACAAGGGAAGTTGACTTATAACCTTTTTCATCTACCTTTCACAGTATCGAATGAATAAGCCATTTTCGTCGACTCTAAACTAAGTGAAATTGACTTAAAGCCTTTTTTATCTACTTTTCACAAGATCGAATAAAGAGGCCATTGATATTAAATATGATGAGAATTCTTATATGTTACCGAGGCCTTGTCACGCCTCATTACTACCAAATTTTTCTTCTTAAAGGCTTGCATTGAAGGTTTAAAAGACAGCTTGATGTTTACCTTATAAAATCCTTCTTCTACTATTAACTTCAGGAATCTAAATATTTTTTTTATTTTTCTTAAAAAGTCACCAAATATCAAGGTAGTGTTTATCAATTTTATGCAACTAGATATGAGATAATATTTCATTGCTTAAAATATATTTAGATACTCTTATCAAAATCATGAGAAGTATCACACTTCATCTAAATTCTAGAATTTAAGGAACAAGATTACCTTTTCATTCTAACTTGGAAATGATCTATTCAATTAAGTACTAGAAAATTTTATTCAACCATGAATTTTGTAATATCAAGAATAATGGATATGTCATCCTCATTTATTAAAGCTTTCTTATGACTAACGATTTTTATTTAGGACATCTTTGAATGAGATAAAGAAATAAATTGAAAGGCATAAATCAGGTGGCACTACTAAAATTTGATTAGAAGAAATTGGAATAACCAGGTTAATTAAGGCCACGTTTAAGTAGATGCTCTTTTCATAGAAGTTCCTTAAAAGGCAAAAAGTCAAAATTATAACATCTTTTTAATCTTGAAATATAATAGCTTGAAAGATGTTAAACTAATACCAGCAAACACTATGTCTCAAGGGGTTAATTTAGAAGGCCTTTGGTACGCATCAATTTTTAAAGTAAGTTTTTAAAAGGTTATCTTAAAAGGAATCAATAGTTAGGCAGTTGACTTAACCTTTTGATGATGTCATGAAATTTTTAGAAGTTTGAGATCATTTCTGAATTAACAAGGAAGAGTTAATTTCCTTCAGTGGCTATCTTTGTTTATTTAGAAGCAATTCTAAAGCCTTTAAGTTCATTCTAAATTGCCTTTTTTGTGTTTTCACCCTAGAACCATAAAGAGGAATTTTCAAAGAGCTTCCTAAGAATAGTTCAACAGTCCAACTAGCTATGTTTAATCAAAATAAACTTTTTTTAAAGTGTAACATAAGCCATGCTTCACTGTTTAGGAAGAAAGAATAAATAGTCCCAAATCAAGTGCTTAAGGGTAATGGAATCAAGGATCGTTTTTTAGAAGGAATTCCTTCTTGCATGTCTTTAAGACAAAATACATCCTCATTTCTTCATTTCTTTCTTGCTTTTTATTTTTCTCTTTTTTTTTTGCTATATTCTTTATCTTGTCTTTTTCATTCTTCATGTTGAAAGAATTTGAAATTTAAACTTTGATTAGTCTCCGTTTTAAAGGAACTTTAGATTTGAAGTTTAATCAGTTTTTAAAATTTATTTTATAATAAAGGACTTTTTCTTCTTGTAAATTTATAATAGAATTTGCTCCCTTTGATCATGAAGCTTTGCTTCCCTTATCCTTTAATATGGAGGGTGATCCTTGACTAGGGTTTTTAAAAGGAACAAATCATCAAGTACAAAGGGGACTACAAAGGGAAATAATTCTCTGTATGCGAAATGATAGAGAAAGATGGCCATTTGTCATTTCAAACAAAGTCATTTGTGTTATTAAGCATTCTGCTAGGAAAGAGGATAGTTTCCTTTTTGGAATCATTTTGAGTACCTTAACAACATAATATTGCACTCAACTTTTAAATTTTTTTTGACATTTTGGCTTAATGTATACTCCTCAACATTACCAGCTCTGCAATCACGAATGAATCTTGGTTCTGATTGAGCCTTTAAGAAAGAAATCAAATTGCTATGGAAAGACATCTCAAATTTCACATTAGGTATAGGATTGAAAGGGTTTTACCCCAAAAAAAATTGTTTTTGGCTCTTACTCTTATTTTTCCTATATCAAGGATTTGGAAGAGTGTCATGGTAGTTGTGGTAAAAGGTTATCCAAATGAATTTAAAGAGATCTTGGGCTACCATCATTATTTAAACACATGTCGAACTATTGGTATTTGAATCCTTAGGAGCATAACTCATTTGTTTGACCCTTAAGGAATCTCAAAAAGAAGATTTGGGTGTGAAAGGTCCATGGTTGAAAGTCTACAACCCTATAAGTAGAAGTGAAAGACCTTTCTAAAAGAGTTTAACCTAATGATGATCATCTATCGAAGGAAAATTTTCACAATGTTGTTGTTATCCTAGATACTAGAAATCATTATTAACAAAATTCACAGTCCATGATAGAATGCACACTATTTATGAATTAAAATTTATTTCAAAGTTCAGAATTTATAACAAAGATACAAAATTTTAAAGTTAAAGTAGAAATTGCCTTTGATTGGCATACTACCATAAGGTCGATAACCTTTAGACTAATTGCCTTTCATAGGCATTCACCAGCTTCTGGAATTTCACTAGGTCAACATCTCTAAAAGTTTGTACTTTACTTTTCCTTCCAAGGAATTTTCTAAAGTGATTTGCCTTTTTCCCTCATCAAGATGTATTTTGAGCTATAAAAAGAACATAAGTTTAATAATCACCACAAATAGATTTGGATATGATGCTAGAGAAATTATTCTGGTTGCTATCACCATAAGCCTTAGATATGCCACCAATGATTTTAAAAACATTTTAAAATGCTTCAAATTTCACTATCGAAGACTTTTTTAACATTAAAAACTTTTAAACTAAGTCTAATTTCACCATTGAAAACTTTAAAAACTTTTGAATGCTTTAAATTTCACCATCGAAGACTTTGAAAACTTTTTAAAATGCTTCAGATTTCACCACTGAAAACTTGTTTTGAAACCAAAAACTTTTGAAATGCTTTGAATTTCACCATAAAAAACTTTGAAAACTTCTGCATGCTTCGAATATCACCATCAAAGACTTTGAAAACCCTTTTAAAGGCTTTGAATTTCACAATCAAAAACTTTGAAAACTCTTTTAAATGCTTCGAATATCGCTATCGAAGACTAAGTTTTTTTGAATGCTTCAAATATCACATCAAAACTTCAAAAACTTTTGAATGTTTTGAACATTACCATCGCAGACTTTGAAAGCTTTTTTAAGACTTTTAAATGCTTTGAATATCACCATCGAAAACCTTTTTTAATGCTTTTAATATCACTGTCAAAATTTTCTTTTTTTTTTCAATGTCAAATATTTCACTTTCTCCCTTTGATGGGTTAAGTCTTATTCTGATTTGAGGCCCTTCAATTTGAGTAATTTTTTATGGCACTTTTTCAAGTTTCTCAAAAAAATATACTTTATTTAAGACCTCAACATTAAAAACATGTGATATTCAATTCTCTTAATGACTAATGATCTTTTGTAAAAATATCCCAAATCATAACCTAGGTTTTCCTTAAAATGGGATAAAGAGCTTAAAAACACTTTAGTGGATAAGATTTAGGCCCCATTTTCTTAGGCATAAATCGATTAGGTTGTATGAAGTATGAAAGTTTTTGAAAATTAGATCAATTTAATGTTCTTTAATTCTGTTAACCGTTAGCTTTTGAATAGGTACCAAAATTAGCCGTTAAGGGTTCACGATCAAAAGGTCAAACTAGAAAGATGATGGATTATATTTTCAAAGTCAATCTCTGTACCTGATAGTTGACAACCTAAGGTTCATAGGGATTTTTAGGTGTCTTTAAATATCTTAAAAATTTCAAGAATTCCTACAGGTCATACCAGTGTTTCTCCATTTTGCTCTTTACCTAAGGAAATGATTTGAGAACTTTAAAAGTTACTTCCCTAAAGTATTGGATATTTAAAATGATCATGGTTTTATTCATAGTTAAATGCAAGGGTATAATCTTATTCTCAACATCGATCATTAGTATTCTTAAGACTTTTCATCATCATGTTTTTTCAAAATATTTGCTTTTTAGATAAAATTAAAATATTTGCTTTTTAGAAATATTTTTATCTTATTAAAATAGTTAACATACATATTTCACAAAGCAATGTTGCTTCAGAGACAAGGGCTTTTCAAAATAAAGGTTGCCTTTTTGCCTTGGATAAGTTGACATCAACATTGGGGTGATTGCCTTAATTGAATGATTCATATTTTCAAATCTTTTCCTTTCATGGTTATTATTTCCATCAATGGTTGCTTTTTTGTCTTGAATAAGCCGACAACAGTACTAGGGTAATTCCCTTAACTTTTTTAATTTATATTATCAAACTCTTTTCTATTAATGATCATTATTTCCACTAGTTTAAAAATTTGTGCTTACATTTCCTCTTGTTGTGTTAACAATACTAACGCCTTAAGAAGGCATAGGAAGTTACACCTGATAGGTTTTTGGGTATCTGAGATAGAGGCTAACACCTGAAAAGGTAGCGCTACTTTACATTCTCCCAAAATGTTGGGTAACCTATGCCCTCTCCATATGCCTAGAGGAGAATCTAATGATATGCATTTGCACAGTGCATGCAGGCAAACAAACAAACCTTTTATGACTTGACTTCTTCAAAAATGATAAAAATCTACCCTAAATGCCACATAAAAATAATGCTATAAAGCAAACAAAAGGGTTAGTGAAAATAAGCACAATATTTACTAAAGTTTCCATATAAATAAAAAATATAATAAAAAATTTTATTTTAGAAGTATTGGAATTATAACTAAATACAAGTTGAGATCGATTAATCAAGATTTAGTTAATATGTGAGTACTTTTAGGCCTGACTCTCTAATTGTTTCCAGTGAAGTCATTAAGCTACCACAACATGGCCCAAATACAAATCCTAACTAGCTTGACTTCAAAGGCGAGTGTACCTTTGTTCCTATATAAATCTATATATCATTATTTTTTATTTTAAGGGCTATATCATTATTATCTTTTCTTATGTTTTATGTTTAGGGACTGGATTGTCAAGATAAATCATTCACTAAACTTAACCCTAAATAGTCATTAAAAATAACTATTTATTTTGGAGTTACCATCAATCTATTTTGGCTAACTGATCTACTGGAGTTTGTATTTTGAGGGTCACGAAAACTTTAAAAATAAACTCAAAAGTTTGCGATAGTACCAAAGATCATATAAAAAGGGTCAAGGAGTTTACTATAATCGTGAGTAAGTAATGATCCCTCTCATGATGCCCGACAATTGGTACCTTATTAATCATGTGTTAACTTAAAATTTGATTTTAATTTGGTTTCAATATCTAGTATTTAATTATAATTCCCATGTATCAAAATAAAACTTTATGAAATAAATTTATTATGTTGTATAAGAAAATTGTGTTTTCAATATTTTTAAAAATCAAAATAACTTACGTACCTCATTGGAGAGCTAGAGGAATACGAAAGGTTTTATCATCATTTTTTTTGCATTCCACCAAACGGCTAGAGGAATACAAAAGGTTTTGAAAATTCAAAATAGTTTTCACATCCTATTGGAGGGTCAAAAAAATAGAAAGGTTTTATTTTTATGAAACTCATAAAAAAAACCCAATTTTCTCTTTTTTTGAAAAAAGATATCTTGTCAAAACCCTTCTCATATATTGAGAGACATTCCATGAACTATTTAATTTAGAGAAATTGCCTTAATTTTCTAAAATTTTGATCCTATGAAAAATAATAAAATTTATTCTAAGCACTTTAAAGTATACCTTTAACATAGAAGTATCCTGGTAACTCTAAAGGACTTGATATTATCTTAAAAGTACGAACCTATTTCTACTGTGCACCTTCGACATAAAAGTATCTTGGTGATCACATAGGACTTGGTTCTAAGGCAAACTATTAAAATACCCCTAAGGTATACCTTTGACATATAATTATCCTAATAACCCTAAAAGACTTAATTTTATCTTTAAAGGATGAACTTATTCCTATTAGGCACCTTTGACATATAAGTATCTCGGTAACCCTAAAGAACTTGATAATAACATGAAATGATAATTTTATCCTAAATAGGTAACTAAGATACCAAAGATGATTTAAAGTGCAAAAATTACAAATAAGTCTCTAAACTTTCTAAAACTTGTTTTAACCCCAAAATGGATAAAAATTCTAGAGATATTCCTAAAATGGCCAAAATAACTAAATGGGTAAGTTATAATAGGAAAAGATTGTTTTGACCCAAAAATGTTAAGCTTCAATTAATAGTCACTAAACTTTTTTAAAGTTACAAATTAATCCCCACATGAAATAAAACACAAAATTAAACATCAAACACATCAAAATGAACACGAAAAACTCACCAAATATCACCAAAAAATTTTGGTCAAACACTTGGCCATGGAACAATGTTTTTTAATTTTTGCAAATAGGTTTTTATCCTTTCTAAAATTGTAAAAAGGCCTTAAAAAGGTTAGAAGCACATGGAACATACTTAAACATGACTAAATATACATGAAAACTTTCTCAAAAGTCATAACATAGATTTAGCCAAGCTTGGATGGCCATGGAAAAACTTTTGCAATTTAGTCCTTATTTTTTTTTAATTACAAAAAAATCAAAGCATCATAAAATCATCCAAGAAACATTCGGCTAAGCATGGAAATACCCTTCGAATACCTCGTAAAGCCCCCACAAGTTTCAAATATTAATAATAATCCAAAATACCATGAAATCAAGCCTACAAATTATCCAAAGGCCTTAATCATTTTCAGCCAGCATGTATTTCAATAAAAAATAATTTTTTCCATCACATATTTTCATGAATATCAATATACATACATGTCATAATTTTTACCAAGCTTAAAAATGCTTAATATCATGGATAAATAATGAATATATCAACATGAAAATGTTAAGAAAAAATAACACGAAAATATATACATGAAAATAACAATATTTCAATCAACAACAACAAATTATCTTGGTGAAAATCATTATAATGCTAACAAAAATTAAATATAATAACAAAATCAAGAAAGCTGTCATACCTAGATTTTCAACATGGATTAAAATCCATGAGCATAAGCATGGTTTTAGCTCACTAAAGGGAAGAAAAATAAATGAAAGTAACAAAAAATTGACAATTTTCTAGTTGTTTTTACCTTGAAAACAAAATATGTGAAATTTTTTATTTTCTTAAGTGTTTTTGTTATTTTTTGTTAGAAAGCCATTAGCCCCAACTAGAAGCATCTTCCCCTTATTTGTAAGGGGGAGGAACTCGACCGAGGGTTGGAGAAACCCCCTTGGCTTAATGCTTCTAGGAAATTTTACCAATTGTTTTTATTTTTTAATTAATTTATTTGATAATTATTCTTGTAGATTTTTCTAAGTTTTAACTAATTAATTTGTCTGCATATAATAATTAGCTAACCTTAGTCAAAAAGCCAAATATAAGCTAAGCCTAGGTTTCATGATACTTAGGCTAATATTAATTTAATATATAGTTAAAATGTAACTAAATTGGTTAAGGAAAGTTAAATTCTAACCAAATTAGTTCACGTAACTAAATCATTAAATTCTAGAATTAAAATAAATATAAACAAAATTTTAAGAATGAAAAAAAAATAAAGTCATAATTATAATTTTTATGAAGAAAATGAATTGAAAGAACTAAACTATAAAAAATTAAAAGTTATAAATTAACAAATTCATTTATGAATTTAAACATGTAAAAAGCCCAATTAAATATTCATATAAAATTTTTGAGTCTAAAGATAATTAATATAAATTTTGAAGAGAGAAACTTATTAGGCTTTGTTGTAAGATTAAAATGGACCTAATTGCTTCTCGTTGAAATAATCAAGAAATAAGCTTGTTAGGCTTCTAGAGAATGAAATAGGCTTAATGGGAATAAAAAATGCGCTTCGCAAGCTTATAGAGCTTGTTCAAAGAATTAATGGGCTTATTGGGTCTATAGCAAAATTTACAATTGCTATGCCCACTAAAGAAATTTGGCCTTAAAATAGAAATAAAAATAAAAAAATAAAAATAACAATGAAATTAAAAATAAAAATAAAAATTCCAAGTCTTGAACTCTAAGAGGAATTTTTGAGAACTTTTATGTGTCGAAGAAAGACAATCAAAAGTTCTAAACTTTTAAAATTTTACGAGAAAATTTTTATGGGAAAAATTGATATTTAATTAAAATGAAAAACTCATAAAATAAATTAAAGTTTTAAAAACTACTTTAATAAGAATTTAATAAATGTATTTAAAGAATTTTAGAAATTCTAAACTTAGAAAAATTCTACTGAAAAATTTACAGAGTAAAAAATTTTCTATCTTGGAAACAAGAAAAATTCTAGAAATATGTTTGTTCAAATTTATAAAAATAAGCTAAATTCAACATATCCCTTAAAATATCAGTTTATAAAAATAATAAAGATGAAAGCCTGAAATCTAAGTTTTCCTAAAAAAATTTGCGAGCATGGCATTCGTGGTATTGTAAAAAATTCAAATTTAATAAAAAAAACGACAACTTGACACTTCATGGTATAAAATGCCAATACATATTTTTTTAAAATATTTTTTATATTTCGGTAGGTGTCGGCATAAATACTACACAGTATCAATAAAAATATAGAACGGTTAACTCCTAAATTTTCATTTAAAAAATCTTTAAAAATCCCTAATAATGGAAAATTTGACTGTAATATCGCATGCAAAAATATATTTTAAATTTTCAGAAGAATAAATTCAAAAACTAATTTTTTACCTTGATACTACCCTTTTTATTTAAGATTTGTTCTCAACAACCATCGAGATTGCACTTTTCCATCACATGTATATGCAGCTGCTCATGCATGACTAAAAAGGTCTTGAGAATGCCCATTTTTCCTAGAGAAGGCCAATCCCTACTAGGGCAATTGTTAGACTCTTAATCTTGAATATTTAGGACTATAAAAAAAGGGAGGTCAGGCAAAATTAAGTGCCTACACAAGTATCTCATATACTTAAACTTCTATGAAACAAAAAGTTGTATGCATCCAAAGCATGTAGGCTTCGCATATACTAGTCTCTACATATAGCATATACTATTCTCTGCGTATTATCAATGCCCTATCTTGATAACATGATGACTAGGGATATTTTAGAAACACTACTTTAATGCATAAGGATCTTATCAATGTAACTCATTACTATCTTTCCTAAGCCCTTACGTTTCAAGGGCTTTATCAAATTAGTATTTGCATGAGTGTCAATCATACCACTAACTAAAGGAAAACCTATGTCACGTAAACTTTATAATGAGTAAGTTGTGATTTGATTATGCATCCCAGGCTTTAATCTAATTAGTTTAAGGGCATACATTAATACGTTGATGACAATGCCTATGCTTTTAGTCAAGATAATCATAAGCATGAAATGATGAATAAGCATGTGGGGTGACATGATGTAAATGCTCATGAATACGAATGCACGAGAATGCAAATACACGTAAATGTGAATTCCTTTGCACATAAGTGACTATGAGTGCTACTAAATATGTGCAAGAATACACATGAGTGTGAATGCTCCTAAATAAGAAAGCATATGAGTGTAAATGCTTGTAAATAAGAATGTACATGAGTGCTACTAGATGTAAGCAAGAATGCACATGAGTGTGAATGCTCGTGAGTGAGAATACATGTGAGTGCAAATGTAAGTGAATGCAAATTTAGGTAAGTATGAATGCATGTGAGTACAGCCACAAGGACTAGCTATTATCCAAATACGTGGAAAGTGATGCAAATGCTAGAGTCGGTAATATTGCAAATATACTTGAAGTGAAGTATATGTTGATGAATGATGCCTAAATGCTTATGCAAATGATGCGTATGTTCATGAATGATGACATACATGCTTATGAAGGGTGTGAAAGCTGAGACCATGGTTGGCTTTTTTTTTTAATATGGTTTTTCTTGATGGTTTCACTTTTCAAGTTAGAAGGTATTATGAGCCTAGTTTTTTCCTCATGATAGAAAAACCCCTGTCTCTTTCATGACATCATTAGGTTTTATAAAAATTATTGCTTTTGTTAAAGGGTGTTTTCCTTAAAGTGCTCATTTGGTAAGAAAACTCCTAATTTAGCATGATATTCAAGTCTATTAAAGATTAATGATCTTTTATTAGAAGGTTTCCATAATAGCAATTTGGCTTTTCAGCTACGTTTGGGGGCTTAAAAAGGGCTTTAATTAGTACAAGTAAGTTTTAAAACAGACGAAATAGATTCCCGTTCTTTTAGTCTCATGAATTAATCAGTCCTTATAGAACAACAATTCCTTGAAAACTAAACAAATTTGATATTCTTTTAAGCATCTTACCATCGATACTTTGACAGGCATCAGAATTAGCCATAAGCGTTTCAAAGTTGTCAAGTTGATTTGAAAAGGTAAAAAATTTAATCCTAATAGTTGTTCCTTCTAAAGATAATACTTTGGGATATTCAAGGATGCCTTGGCACCCTTAGATTTCTTTGAAATAATGGTGTCCTTCTTAAGGCCTTCATAATCCCATGACTGAAACTGAAAATTCTCTATTTTGCTTTAGACTGCCCATTCTGGGTTTTTACCCTAGAGCTTTAATCTTTTCATTTTTTATTTCTTTTTTTAATTGATTGCTTCATCATGCTTCTTAAGAAGGCTAAAAATTTATTAAAAGAAAATCTTCTTAAACAATAGGTTCTTTAGTTTAAATTTTCATGCTTGATCAAAATGGACTTTCTAAGGACTATATGTTAAGAATGTCCTTTCATTAGTTTGAATTGATTGTTTATATTTCTATATTTGAATTACTGCTATTCGGTTCTCGTTTAATTTACATGTTAAAGTAAACTTAAACAAATATGGCTTATTCACTACTTTTGTTTATACCATTAGAATGTTGCATGTAATGGACTTTATATGTGAGAAAACAACATTTTAAGGTAAGTAGTCTAAATTAATAGTCCATAATGTAAGCAATTAACTTATGTCAAGATAATTATATCATCTAAATCCATTAAGGAGATGGCTTGTCTTAGCCATCTGAAGTGAGTTGACTTCTGAGTAGAGACATAGATTTATCACTTAGAGATGGTGCTACATTAGACTGGACCAAAATGTAATTAATATATTAATATCATTTACATGGATTAATTAACCTTTGATTGTAATTACCTAAATCTGGAGTCAATAATTGACTCCATGTGTATAACCTTTGATGTTCCAAAGGCAAAAGCATCTTGAAGTAGTAAGTGACTAGACCAGTTCATTAGGTATATGACTTATACTTAATAAGAGCTTTGCTTATGGTTATGGAGTCATAGCTCCTACAAAGATTTAGAATTATCTTCTTAAAAGGCATTATATAAGATGGTGAAAATGGACAAGGCCTTGGTCATTTATTTATCAAATGACAAATCGTTCACATATGGTGAACAATCATTTTCACATAAAGAGTGTAATAGAATTTTAAGATAATTAATCAAGTAGGTAAAACAAACTTTAATCATAAATTGATCACGGATATCATATGAGAAGGACATTAGACTAAAAGGTTGTTCATAAAGCACGTGTAACATGGTATATAATTAAGAGCACAATCTCCGGTCTATTATGCTACGACTCTAAGATTAATGATAATGCAATTAATTATTCAGTATAGAATAATAAATACATAGATTATTGCAGCCTAATTATATATGTTCAATTGGTCACTCCACTAGCTCAACACAAATGCATAACGGATGGTTATTGATCGGAATACCCGTAGTCGGAAGATTCTCAATAAAGTAAAGTGGTGCAACATATACACTCATTTTAAGGGTGTAGACATTTTTCAATAAATAAATGAAAGATAATTCTTTGTATTATATAATTAGAATATATATTTAATTTGTTTAAATATTTATTTAGACAAGAATTAGTAATTTAAATTAATTATATTAATCTTTTAATACATACAGGATTTAATTTAAATTAAATAGATATGAAAAAATTAATTATTTATATAATTAATTTGATATCTATAAAGTCTTGTATAAATATTTATTTATAAATAAAATATGAATAATATTCTAAATAAACTAAGAAAATTTATTTTATTTATTTATCTTAATTTACGATTAAAATTAATTTTTCTACTATAGTTAATTTTATTCTGATAATTAGTACTTAATTATTTTATTCAAATAAAATTGCCATGATTTTATTTTGAATTAGAATTGGAGTTATGAAAAATTATCAGGTTAAATAAAATTAACAGTTTAATTAGTATTATATTAAGTATTCAAATTAAAAAAGCTAAACTTCTTAAAATAAATTAGGCCAAAATAACATATGGATACATTAGGGCTTGGCCAAGTCTGAAAGCTAATACCAAGCAAAGGTTGGTAGCAATAAGGGCTTTAAGGTGTGGGTAAAATAATTATTTTAATTGAAAAGAGTTAAAAAGATTGGGGCTGTCTTTTTACCTGATAGAAATAAAAGGCAAGTGCCAAGGGTTTTTAGGTTAAACTTTGGCACTACGCTAATGGTTTTTAATCATAACATCTTGTGATTCTAAACCTATTGGCATAAGGTGGTCATTAAGGAGAATCAAGCCATATGAATCCAGGGTTGATCGAGAGAAAGAGCACTCATACACTTTACTATCCAGGAATTAGAGAATAGTGAAGAAGGCTAGTTGGTTGAAACTTTTACATGGTTTTACTCCAGGAATTCTTGGATGGCATCTGCAGATCTATAGCTTAAATACTTTATTATGGTAGTTTTATTGCATATGACAACATGATTTAGTACAATCTAGCTTAAAATTTTTTAAAATTCTACTATATATCTAATCTATTTGTGTAGGCTAAGGTCCATGGCTTTGAAAGAAAAGCTATATAGGGCATATAAGGGTGACTGGATCAAGGATTATTTTTCCCTAAGGGTTTCCATCCCTTCTACTTTTAAATGTTATCGTTTCCTTTTCATTAGTTATCTCTTTCTTGATTTGACTTTGATTCTATTTTTTTTGTGTGCTTTTGCATTTTGCATTTTATGCTTTTGCTTTTGACTTTTCTTTTTGACTTTTTGGAAGAAATCTTAGATTTTGAAAACTTCATGTATTCTATGTTTGCCCTACTTAATGTTAAGCATTTTCCTAATCATCGAAGTAAATGTTTGTCCTCTTTTCATTAAAAGGCTCTTCATGCCCTATAATGTGAAGAATGATCCTTGGTCAGGGTTTTTTTGAAAGAATAATCTCGTTAGGCTCAAAGAAGTAGGGAAGGAAAGTTTTCCAATTTACGAGAAAATAATGAAAGATAATCATTTTTTATCTCAAACCCAACTATGTGATTTGAAAAGTCATTCCTTAGAAAGGGTAGTTTTGGAAAGATTTTAAATATCTTAATTACATGATGGCGCATTCAATTTTCATTATTTTTTTTCCAAATGTATACCTTATTTTTTCTTTTCACTCCACATGCTTGGACATGCCTTATTTTAGTTTGCCACTAATGTGAAATCACGTAACGTCAAGGTTTAACCTACAGGGGATATTCTATGTTCAATCCCTGAGGGTTGACATTGACAAGGAAATTTGGTTTTAAGATATAAAAATGATAGGGAGAACTAGGGACAAGGGTTCATTGTGGTACCTTAAGATGTGCCTTAAGAAAGGTTTTGGGGAAATGGTTTTGATATATCAAATTGATGGAAGAGATATGGTCCAAAAGGCTTTGCTAGGGACACAGGGTATTTTTATGGTGTTATTTCAAGATATGATTTAAGAAGCTTTCAGGGTATGGTCTGATAGCTTAAGTTTTGGTTTGTTAAGAAAAAAGTAGATGTTTCTGGCACAATCCTAGAACATTTCAAATTACTGCTGATAAGATTCTTAGAAGAATATCACATTTGTTTGATTTCTATGAGAGTTTATCGATTTTAAAAAAAATAGTCTTTATTGCTCCTAGTATAAGGAAGCATTTACTGGATCCCGAGGAAATATGTTGGCCTAGCAGAAACAATTAGAGGATTTAAATTGATTCTTTCTGGAAAATTAGACAGTCTTCCTGAGTGGGCCTTTTATTTGGTAGGTAACATCGATGAAGGTGGCTTGGTTCACGACACGTAAAACTAATTTTCTAAGGTCTTGGATCTTTCAATTGGTCAATTTTATGCATGAAAAAGCTTGAAAGAGAAATGAAAAATGCAAGTAATCATCAGTATTATCGAGAATTTCCAATATCATGCCTTTATTAAAAACTTGATTTATAATTCAAAACATGTTCGTTGAATGAGAAGAAAATGTCAATCCAATGACAAAAGTTTTCTACATGAAGTATACCAAATTGGAATACACCTATTAACCTTGATTCATTTGTCTAGCTTTATAGTTGATCAAAGTTCAACATCTTCACTTTAACTAATTGCTGTACTTTTCTTTCTAAAGCCTTACATTCTTCCACATAATGATGCATGCTTTGTATATGGTAGCCATGAGCAACAGTGGTGTAATGGCCTTTTGGTAGGATGGTTTTAGATTCTCAAAGCAAATTAGCACAACCAACTAATCCTGGATAAGTCAAGGGAGTAACTTTATGTCCTGACTACTCAGTTATTTTTTTGAGTATTCCTTAACCCTTTTGGCTAATAGGTAGGTCCAATTGGAGTCATAAGCATTAAGTTGTAAATCAAAAGAGATGTCAATGAGCAAAGACTCGAGTAAGGATTTAATGTGAATTACCTTCAGTTGAGTGACCAGATTGGCATATAACATAGGGGTGGTGTAGGATGGAACTCTTTGTTGGATGTCCATCATAGATCAAGGCTTAGGCCACTTCTCCTTTAGATACCTTCTTTACTATAACTTTAGGCATCTTGACTCTCTCAATCTTTCCACTCTTAATTGAATTTTCAATAATTTCGCTAGACGTAACTAGGTTAGCGATATTCCTTGTAACATTCCATTCCCTATAAGCCTTTCATGGAAAGGCATGCAATATTTCCATGAAATACCTGGTCATCTCTTTGTCGATCAAGGGTGGATGCATTTGTGTCATCTTAGCCTTCCATCTTTAGGCATATGGTCAAAAGCTTTCAGTAGCCTTTCTCTCCATTTTTAAAAGGGAGAAGTGACTAAAAGCTTAATCAAAGATATGTTGATGTTGATCTAGAAAAGCACTAGTAATATCAACCCATGACCAAATCCTGGCTCTTTCTAGTTTATTACCAATGGGCTGTTACCCCAATCAAGATATTTTAGAAACAATAATGTTAGTGTAAACCCTGCAAGCCAATCAGTTGAACTTGTAATACACTAGGATTTGGTTATTTCACATAACATACATTATATTTGATTAATATAATATGAGGTATTTCTTTATCCATAAGATTGATCCATTATTGGTTGTTTAAATATTATGTAGATAAAGGCCATGAAGCACATTACCTATGCAAGGGAAATATAAAGAGTTACAATTATGAGATCCCTATGCATTAAAGTCATGTTTCTAGAAACATTCTTGGTCATCGTATTGTAAAGATAGGGTGTTAGTAATGCACAAAGACTAGCATATGTAAACCTTTATGCATAGGATAGATGCAACTAATCTCATAAGTTGAAGTATAGAGATACTTGGTGTCGCAACGTACCCCGGGGTGGATCCTCGCGGATCTAAGAATGCGTACAACTTAAAATATTTTCCTGACTTGGAAAATGTCTTCTTGACTGAAACTATTCTTGGGCGATGTGATGAGAACAAGAATGTACGGATTCTTGATTTATTATACAGTGGGGGGGACCATAAGATGAATTACTCATCTTATTGGTCTCGTATGACCATCGCAAAATGGCCAATGCTTGGAGTCGCCACCGATCATTTCAAGCTAGGCATGATTGGATGCCTATTGAAACCTATGTTTTGAGTTAAGAAACTCAAAACATCAATCCCGTGGTCTACATAATGCAAAGATTCACCGTTTGAGTTCGGGAGTTGGTTACGGGCGATGAGGTACGAACATCTTTGCGATGCCCGAAATCAGTACCTTACTAGCTATGTCTTATCTCGATTTTGATTCTTTTGATCTTAACTGTCACTATTTCGATATAACCCTCTTCGAATGCATGAATCTTATAGAAATGATCC
>JBBYHO010326891.1:18238-29344 GCA_038382025.1 Adansonia gregorii | reverse complement strand
ACATGCTAACTAGCTTGTTTTCTCATCCAATTACTTTCTAACCAAGTTGGTTACATCCTAATTACCCATTACATGAGCAGATCAACTTCATCAAGAGCTTGATAATAGAGTGACTTGTATGAAAAGATAACAAGGTATGGGCTTATGACATAACATTTATTATTTCTAACCTAACAAGTAAGCTTAACATCAAAAAAATTAAAAAAGGGAAATAAATAGGGGAGGATGTTATTTCATGGAAGTTTTTTAGTTTTGGGATACCAAAAAAAAAATACTTGAAAAAAATTCAAAGCTTTGTTAAAGTAAATCTCCATTTAAATCTTTGAGGTTTTATTTGTTTGATACATTTTTCTTTTTTTTTTTGGTGAGCCAAAAATGTGCTTAAGTTCATGGAACTTTTTCTCCATGTTGAAAGACTAAGCATAATGGCCATGAACTATTTCCTTGATTTTATTTTATTATTTTTTTCTTTACTTTCTTTTCTTCTTGTTAGTAAATTATTTTGTTCATAAATCATGTTTATGTTGATATGATGTTGGTTTTGGTGTTGTGCTTCTCATATATATGTTCATATATGTTTTATTTTTTTAGTGTTTTCTTGTTATTATGGTGAAATCACTTGTTTATATACTTATTTTTGTAAGTTTATCATATAATGCTGCTAATTTATATTAAATAAAATGTGAATATGTGATTATTTAGTTTAAAAAAAGTTGATTGGTAGACTGTTTAGGTGTTGGCTGAAATTCATGCCTGTATATGTGTTTTTGTTGTCATTTTGTAAATATAAAAAAGTTTAGGGGCTAATCCAAAAAAATAAGTAAATAAATCTTTGTTTAGACCTATATGCTTGACCAAAGTACACTTGCACTCTTGAGAGTGTATTTTATGCATTTTTCAAGTTAAAATACATTTTGTTTAGTTTTGGGGTCTTTTTGTAATTTTAAGAAGTTTAAGGACTTGTGTAAATATTAAAAAATTTATTCTAGGGGCAGAAAGAAGTGACCAAATTTTGCTTGTGATCTTTTGTGTTGTGATTATTTTGATTCATTTGAAGCTTAATTTTACATTTTAATCGTGTAGGGGCCAATTTGTAATTTTAAGAAAGTTTAGGGACTAGTTTGTAAATAATAGAAAATTTTGTTGTATGGTCAAAGGATTTGATCGAAAGCTTCATGGATAACTTGGAAACTGATTTTGGGTATTTCATATCATGCTCTAGGTATTTTTCACACTTTAGGGGGTATTTTGCAATTTTTCAAAGTTTAAGGGCTAATTTGCAAATAATGGAAAATTTTCTTTTATGGTAAAAGGTTTTTGACCAAACCTTCTCATGGATGTTCTTCATGATTTACATGCTGATTTTTACCAGATTAATTGTATTTTTTATGATTTAGGTTTTTTTTTCCCTTAGGTACCTAAGTGTAAAATTGAGAAAATTTAGGGATTGTTAGAGAAATTTGGCATTTTTAGGACAAAAATGGTTATCTTTAGCATAAAGCCATCACTTAGATTATTTTAAATATTTTTAGCATCCCATTAGTCCTCTGGTAAGGTGCTAAAAATATAAAAGCCTTTCGTATTCTTTTGGTTCTTCGTTAAGGTATGAAATACAACTTTTGAAAATTTTAGGACTCAATGGTATTTTTTGCATGTTAGGTTATCTTAAAACTTAAACCTCTCATTTAGGGTTTTTTTGGGTCAAAAAAATAAATATATTTTTATACCATTTTAAATCAATTAAGGACTAATATTTAATTTTGAGAAATTTAGGGATCCATTAGCAATTTTCATACTTTAGGTCATTTTTGTAATCTAAATTACCCATGTAGAGTAAGAATCATCATTACTTGTCCTTTCGAGTCCATTAAGGAATCGGGATACTCTCATGTCAAAGGTATACCCCAATGATATTTTCGTAATTTTTCTCATCGAGATGTTTTTATGCCAAAGGTTAATGTTTAAGGTTCTTTTAGCCTTTTAAGGTCATTTTTTAGTCCATTAAGGGTACCGAGATAGTTTTATGGCGAGGGTATATCCTAGAGGCATTTTCGTAATTTTTTCACCATGATGCTTTTATATCAAAGGTGAATGTTTAGGGTTTATTTAGCCTTTTAAGGTCATTTTTTAGTCCATTAAGGGTACCATGATACTTTTAAGTCAAAGGTATACCTTAGGGGCATTTTTATAATTTTTCTCACCAACATGCTTTTATGCCAAATGTGAATGTTTAAGGTTCTTTTAGCCTTTTAAGGTCATTTTTGAGTCTATTAGGGGTATCGAGATACTTTTGTGGTAAAGGTATACTCCAAAGGTATTTTCATAATTTTTCTTACCGAGTGCTTTAGTGTCAATAGTAAGCTTTAGGAATATTTTAATTTTTCTTAGGACCCAATCCTAAGTAGTTATCGGGTGCCTTAGCGTCGATGGTAAGTCTTAGAAATATTTTAATTTTTCTTAAGACCCAATCCTAAGTAGTTACCGGGTGCTTTAGTGTTGATGGCAAGCCTTAGGAATATTTTAATTTTACTTTAGAACCAAATCCTAAGTAGTTACCAGGTGCCTTAGTGTCAATGGTAACCCTTAGGGACATTTTAATAGCTCTTAAAACCTAGTCTCAAGTAACCACCAGGTGTTTTCCATGCCAAAGGTTTACCTTAAGGATAGGTTCGTTTTTCTTTTATCCTTTTAGTCTTTAGATTCAAATTAGTACTTTAGTGTCTAGACCGAGTCATAGGTCCTTTATGTTTCTTTCAAATAGAATTAATATGTCTTTGTAAAACAAAGGCAATGTCTCGAAGTTAGAGCGATGCATGAAATTTTTTTCACTCATATGTGATAGGGGTTTTAAGATCATTCTAATGATGAGATACCTTTTTCAAAATGGAAATCAGGAATTTTATACAAATAAGAACCTTTCATATGCTGCCAGGTACTTCAGTAAGATGTGAAAGACATTTTGGTTTTTCAAAACCTTTTATGTCCCTTTGGCTTTTCATTGCAGTATAAAAGGGAATAATAAAAACTTTCGTGTCCCATTAGTTATCAGGTGGGGCTGCGTACGATGTTTTGATTTTCAAAATACAAAACCTTAATTTCCTCTCATGGAATAATAAAATCTTATTTTAACAATATGGAAATTGTAATTAAATACCATATATTGAAGCCGAATAAAAATTAAAGTTCAAATTAACCATGATCAATAAGGTTACCAATTTTGGGCTCCATGAGAGGTTTGATCCTTACTTGCGGCTGTAACCGACTCCCGAACCCTTAAAAATAAGTATTTTATAGACTATAAAATATATCTTTAAGGTTTCATGACCCTTAAAGCATTAATTCCGACAGGGGACCAATCTCAACTGGCCAAAACAGATTGGTAGTGACTCCAAATAAATGGTCATTTCATGATGACTATTTAGGGTTAAGATGGGTGAACGATTCATCTAAACTACCAAGTCCTTAAAAATAAGAGAATATTAATATCGACATGGCCTAAAAAAAGAGAATAAATAGTTTTGAAATAATGATACATCACCACTTATATAGTCAAGGATCGTTTAAGTCAAGCATGGTCAGGATTCACATCGAGGCCATGTTACGACAAATTATCAAAAGAATCCATATCAGAGGGATGAACTTTAGCTTTAAGGAAAATGATGGAAAGGAAATCTTTTGTTATAAATTTAAAGCATCAATGTCATCCATCCTAATGAGGAGAATGTGTTTCTGAAGCCTAATCATAAAAAAGTGAAGATTATTACGAGAATCCATGTTCCTCTCATCTGAGGGATGAACATTGATTTAAGAAAAATGATGGAATGAAAAGCTTTTCTTGTTGAACCAAAGCATTAATACTATTAAGAAGAATGTGTTTTTGTAGCCCAATCATAAAAAAATAGAGATTATTACGAGAATAATGTTCATCTGATTTGAGGGCCGAGCTTTCTAAGGAAGATGATGGAAAGAAAAGCTTTTCTTGTGAAACCAAAGCGTCAATATCAAGCATTCTATTTACGAGAATGTGTTCTTCCAGCCCAATCATAAAAAAGTAAAGATAATTACAAGAATCCATATTCTTTCACCAGAGGGATGAACTTTGATTCTAAGGAAAATGATGGAAAGAAAAGCTTTTATTATGAATCCAAAGCATCAATACCATAAATCCTAATGAGGGGAATGTATTTCTATAGCCTAATCATAAAAAAAGTAGAGATTATTATAAGAATCTATTTCTTCTCGTTTAAGGGATGAACTTTGATTCTAAGGTAAATGATGGAAAAGAAAGCTTTTCTTGTTATACTAAAGCACTAATATCATGCATCCTAGTGAAGAGAATGTGTTTTTGTATACCAATCACAAAAATGATAGAGATTATTATGAGAATTCATATTCACCTCATTTGAGAAGCGAATTTTGATTTTAAGGAAAACGGTGGAAAGGAAAGCTTTTTTGGCAAAACTAAGGCATCAATATCATGCATCCTAATTAGGAGAATGTGATTCTATAGCCTAATCCCAAAAGGAATGAAATTATTATGAGAATCCATGTTTGACACATTTGAGGGATAAACTTTGGTTCTAGGGAAAATGATGGAAAGAAAAGCTTTTCTTGTTAAACCTAAGTATTAATATCATGCATCCTAATGAAGAGAATGTGTTTTATAACCCAATTGCCGAAAGAATGAAATTATTATAAGAATCAATGCTTTCGGCATTTGAGGGTCAAACTTTGATTTTGAGGAAAATGAAGCTTTTCTTTCAAAACAAAGGCATCAATATCTTGCATCCTAATTAGAAGAATGTGTTTCTATAGCCCAACCATGAATAGTGTGGAGATTATTACAAGAATCCATGTTCCTCTCATTTGGAAAATGAACTTTGATTATAAGGAAAATGATGGAAAGAAAAGCTTTTCCTGTTAAACCACAGCATTATATCATGCATCCTAGTGATGAGAATGTGTTTTTCTAGCCCAATAACCAAAAGAATAGAGATTATTATAAGAATCCATGTTCCCTTATTTAAGGGGTGAACTTTGATTCTAAGGAAAATTATGGAAAGAAAAGCTTTCATCGTAAAACCAAGGTATCAATATCATGCACCTCATGAGGAGAATGTGATTCTATAGACCAATCCTAGCAGGAATAGAGATTGTTACAAGAATCCATGTTTGTCACATTTAGGGGATGAACTTTGGATCATGGGAATGATGGAAAGAAAAGATTTTTTTGTTAAATCAAAGCATCAATACATGCATCCTAATGAGGAGAATGAGTTTTTATAGCCTAATCATAGAAGGAATGGATATTATTATAAGAATCCAAGCTCGCATCATCTGAAGGTGGAACTTTGGTTCAAAGGAAAGTAAAGCTTTTCCTACAAAACCAAGGCATCAATATCGTGCGTTGTAATAAGGAGAATGTGTTTCTATAGCCCAATCATGAAAAGAATGGAGTTTATTATGAGAATTCATGTTCATCTAAACTAAGAGACAAACTTTGAGTCTAAGGAAAATTATGGAAGAAAAAGTTTTTTCCTATGAAACAAAGCATCAATATCATGCATCCTAATTAAGAGAATGTGTTTTTATGGCCCAATCACAAAAAGAATGGTGATTATCATGAGAATATGTATCCATCACATATAAGGGAGAAACCTTGTTTCTAAAGAAAATGATGGAAAGAAAACCCACTCTTTTGAATCCAAAGCATCAATATCATGCAAGAGAATGTGTTTCTGTAGCCTAATCACAAAAAAGTGGAGATTGTTATGAGAATCCATATTCCCTTTATTTGAGGGATAAACTTTGATTTAAGGAAAATGATGGAAAGAAAAACCTTTTTTTGTTAAAACAAAGCATTAATATCATGCATCTTAGTGAGGAGAATGTGTTTTTGTAGCCCAATCGTAAAATGAATGGATATTATTATGAGAATGAGCCAATGTTTGCCTCATTTGAGGGGTGAACTTTGATACTGAGGAAAATGGTGCAAAGAAAAGCTTTCCTCACAATGCATCCTAATGAAGAGAATGTGATTCTATGGCCTAATCCTAAAAAGAATGAAAATTATCATGAGAATCCATGCCTGTCATATTTGAGTGATAAACTTTGATTCTAGGGAAAATGATGGAAAGAACAGCTTTTCTTGTTAAAACAAACCAAGAATACCATGCATCTTAATAAGCAGAATGTGTTTTTATAACCCAATCACAGAAAAAGTGGAGATTATTATGAGAATCCATGTTTGCATTTTTTGAGGCTCAAACTTTTATTCTAAGGAAAATAAACATTTTCTTGGAAAACCAAGGCATCAATATCATGGATCCTAATAAAGAGAATGTGTTTTTATATCCAACCAAGAAAAAAATAAAGATTATTATGAGAAATCATGTTTGTCTCAACTGAGGGACAAACTTTGACTTTACGCAAAATGATGGAAATAAAAGTTTTTCTTGTGAAACGAAAGCATCA
This sequence comes from Adansonia gregorii, assembly GCA_038382025.1. Lineage (NCBI taxonomy): Eukaryota > Viridiplantae > Streptophyta > Magnoliopsida > Malvales > Malvaceae > Adansonia > Adansonia gregorii. The sequence continues at coordinate 22,870 of JBBYHO010326891.1, read as the reverse complement.
ATATCATGCTTCCTAATAAAGAGAATATGTTTTGGTCACCTGATCACAAAAAGAATAAGGATTATTAGAAGAATGTCTAAGTCAAGGATGAACTTTGATCTAAGGAAAGTGATGGAAAGAAAAGCTTTTCCTATGAACCCAAGGCATCAATTCATGCATCCTAATAAGGTGAATGTGTTTTTATAGTTGAATCCCAAAAAGAATAGAGATTATTACAAGAATCCATGATCGCCTTAACTAAGGGACAAATTTTGATTCTAAGGAAAATGATGGAAAGAAAAGGTTTTCTTATAAAACAAAAATGTCAATATCATGCACCATAATGAGGAATATGTGTTTTTGTAGCCTAACAATAGAAAGAATGATATTATTACAATAATCCATGCTCGTCACATCTGAGGGGTGAACTATGATACCAAGGAAAAAGGTGAAAAGAATAAAACCAAGGCATCAATATCATGCATCTTAACGGGGAAAATATGCTTCTATAACCCAACCACAAAAAGAATGTAGATTGTTACTAGAATTCTTGTTTGCCTTAACTGAGTGATAAATTTTGAGTCTAAGGAAAATGATGGAAAAAAAAGTTTTTCTTGTGAAAGCAATCAATATCATGAGTCTTAATGAGGAAAATGTGTTTTTATGGCCCAATCATAAAAAGAATGACATTATCGAAAGAATTTGTGCTCGTTACATCAGAGGGATAAACTTTGGCTCTAAGGAAAATGATGAAAAAAATCTTTTGTTATGAATTTAAAGCATCAATGTCATGCATCCTAATGAGGATAAAGTGTTTCTAAAGCCTAATCATAAAAAAATGAAGATTATTATGAGAATCCATATCTCCTCTTTTGAGGGATGAGCTTTGATTTGAGAAATATGATGGAAAGAGAACATTTTCGATTGAACCAAAGCATTGATATCATGCATCCTATTGAAGAGAATGTGTTTTTATAGCCTAATCACAAAAAAATGAAGATTATTATGAGAATCAATGTTCACCTCATTTGAGGGCCGAGCTTTGATTCTAAGGAAGATGATGGAAAGAAAAGCTTTTCTTATGAAACAAAAATGTCAATATCACGCATCCTATTTAGGAGAATGTGTTTTTCTAGCCCAATCACAAAAAGTGGAGATGATTATGAGAATACATATTCCTCTCACCAAAGGGACAAGCTTTGATTTTAAGGAAAATGATGAAAAGAAAAGCTATTTTATGAATCTAAAGCATCAATATCATACATCCTAATGAGGGGAATGTATTTCTATAGCCCAATCATAAAAAAATGGAGATTATTATAAGAATCTATGTTCCTCTCATTTGAGGGATGAACGTTGATTCTTAGGTAAAAGATGGAAATGAATGTTTTTCTTATGAAACCAAAGCATTAATATCATGCATCTTAGTGAAAAGAATGTGTTTTTGTAGCCCAATCACAAAAAGAATGGAGATTATTATGAGAATTCATGTTCACCTTATTTGAGTAGCAAACTTTGATTCTAAGGGAAATGGTAAAAAGAAAAGCTTTCTTTGCAAAACCAAGGCATCAATATCATGCATCCTAATTAGGAGAATTTGATTCTGTAGCCTAATCCTAAAAAGAATGGAGATTATTATGAGAATCCATGTTAATCACATCTGAGGGACGGACTTTGGTTCTTAGGAAAATGATGAACTTTTCTTGTTAAACCTAAGCATTAATATCATGCATCCTAATGGAGATTATTATGAGAATTCATGTTCACCTTATTTGAGTAGCAAACTTTGATTCTAAGGGAAATGGTAAAAAGAAAAGCTTTCTTTGCAAAACCAAGGCATCAATATCATGCATCCTAATTAGGAGAATTTGATTCTGTAGCCTAATCCTAAAAAGAATGGAGATTATTATGAGAATCCATGTTAATCACATCTGAGGGACGGACTTTGGTTCTTAGGAAAATGATGAACTTTTCTTGTTAAACCTAAGCATTAATATCATGCATCCTAATGAAGAGAATGTGGTTTCTAGCCTAATCATAGAAAGAATGAAGATTATTATGAGAATCAATGTTCTCATCATTTGAGGGTCAAACTTGGATTCCAATGGAAATAAAGCTTTCCCTTCAAAATAAAGGTATCAATATCTTTCATCCTAATGAGGAGAATGTGTTTCTATAGCCCAACTATGAATAGACTAGAGATTATTATGAGAATCCATGTTCCTCTTATTGTAGACACCTTATTTTGTCTGGGCTAATTTTTAGCAATCTGAAGCACGGACGTGAGAGGGGGGATTATCATTAGGTGGTGTTGTTGCCCAATGGAAAAGTATTTTGAGGAGGTCAAGAAGGCCTATGGATCATATCAAAGGTAAATGCAAAGATATGGCATCAAAGGACATAGTTCAAGGTGTCTGGGGATAAAAGATATGAGACAATTCACAATTTTGCTTGAATATATCGATGCATGGTTCTTGTGTATCGATACAATGCTCCAACATGCCAAAAATTTGAAACGTCCCCATTTGTATCAACACAACATGTAAATGTATGGATACAAGAGCTCATGTATTGATACTAGGCCATGCCAAGACCAAAACCTACATTTTATAAAGAGATGTATCGATACATGTTAACATGTATCAATAAAATGTTCATTGTTTTGTATCGATACATGTTAGCATGTATCAATACAATGGTTCATAGTATCAACACAATGTTCATTGTATCGATACACTCAAGGTTTTTGGACCAAATGTATCGATACATTCTGCAATGTATCGATACATACAAGCAATTTTCCACGGTTCAGTCATTTTTGACTCATCCACCATTGGTCCAAAACTTGATTTTAACTTATTTCTTTGCATCTGAAAAGATTAGAACCCATATCAGATTACGAATTTAGACTTTTAAATTAATCAAAACATTTTTTAAAGTCTAAATTAGATTAAAAAGGTCAATGTCACAAGATCACCCTAGTCCTCCTTAGTTTGTTGACTAAGATCACCATCAGCCACCCTACTTGCTAGAAAATCATTTTAGCATTTAAACCAGCCACCTTATGTCCATCACATTGGCAGTAAGTTGCTCTTTACAGCCACTCTATAGCCATCAAGCTCACATCACTTTGTCTCCTTGAGAAATAACCAAAAACACCTGTAATTTAGCTCTAAAATGCTGGTATAAATAGACCACTTATATCTTAGCTAAAAGAAGGTTATATTCTAACTCATTTTTAGCTTCTAAAACACATTCATGCATCAAGAAAACCAAATCCCAATGCTTTTCATTCAGCACCCAAAACACTCACTTTTAACTACTACACATTCTAAAAATCACCCTTATCCATAACAGATCCAAAACCTCATTGTTTCTCTCTTTTTTTTGCTTATTAACAACAAGGGCTAGAGGGAAATTCAAGCCATCTCTGCTGCTCTAACTACTTGGCCAAAATTGAAGTCTTATTAGTATAACTTCTTACTTCTTACTTATCACTTTCATTTTCTATTTTTTAGCACCTTTATCATTTTAGTGAGCTCTCGATGTTTTCGTCACCCTCTTAAGATTATTATGCATTATTATGGCTTTTGGTTGTGGTAGTTTAGGATTTGGATGCCTTAATGCCCCTTTAATGTGCAAAATGCCTCATTTCATCCTTATTATTTTAGTCGTTCTTGCTCAATCATCTTATGCCATATCCATGCATCTTGTTATGATTAATCCATGTATGAATCCTTAGTGTAACATATTCCAGACATATTTATACATTCGATTACATCTTGTCATGAATCATTATCATTTTCAGCATCCATAATATTTTTTGTCAGAGTGCATAACACTTTTTTTTGTCTAGATCATTGGTAAAGTTAACATCCCCATTCATGTTTTGTGCCATCTCCTTATATGTTTAGTGTCTTCTCTTTATCTATATGCATGTTTGATGGCTCCCAAAAATTGATTTTGAAAACCTTCCCAAGCTAGGCATGTTTATCTCAACCAATCAGGATTAGCATGGATTTAGCATTTCCTTAAAAGTTAGCAAAAAATCTTAGGGAAAATTAAGTTTTCCAGATCTGGAATCTTGCTTAAACTAGCTTAAAACTTCTAATTTTGCAATGAAAATGACCTTACACTTGTTCCCAAAATGTTCGTGCTTTGTTTTTAAGTCAAAACCTTAAGTGGTATGAGCAATGGGCTGTTTCATCATTCCAAAATAATCTGAGGTTGTGCAAATGAGTTCGTGATGCTCATGTCACTTTTTCCCTTTAGTCATGGACGTTTGAATGTCGATGACTCAAGTTTGGACCTATAAACATAGAGAAAATCAGAAATATCCCCTGCTTTGCTTTGTCTCCCTATTGGTAGCATCACTGTTACAAATTAAAAAAATCATTTTAAAGTCCTAAACGATTTTTCATGAATTTTATAATATTTTTCTTTGAAAGTGTGTCGAAATATCTTTAAAATGAGACTTGTTCATCCCGGGATCAGTTCAGATGAAACAGTTATGATTTTTCAAACCTAGATTGTCCAAAATCCCTAGAATGAACAAAGTGCATTCTAATTGGGCCCTTTGGGCCCACTAAATGATTTTTCCAAATCTATCTAGTATTTTTCCTAAAAACTTCATGAAATTCCCTTTCTGGAAAG
>JBBYHO010326891.1:0-18138 GCA_038382025.1 Adansonia gregorii | reverse complement strand
TTGGGCCCACTAAATGATTTTTCCAAATCTATCTAGTATTTTTCCTAAAAACTTCATGAAATTCCCTTTCTGGAAAGGTATTACTTGCAATTTCTTGACACCAAATGAGTCTGCAATGATTTTTAAATTTTGACACACCTTGCCCCTTATATGCTCTACCAGCAATGAAATTAATTCGAACTTGAAAATTTATTCCCCCAGAAAGTGACTTTTTAGGGCATTGGGAATATTTTTAGATCGACCCTCATTCTTTCTAATGGTATCTTGTCCACCCTCTAAAGCCTTCAAATCAATCTGGAATAAATCTGGAAAGTTGGATCGTGTGATGCTATCCCCTATTCTCGGTCATGGTCAAAATTAAGTTGTTTTCCCAAATTTCATCTCAAGACATTTGAATGCCTCCATATCACCCTGATCAGGCTAAAGAACATGCTTCGATCTCCCACATGTTCGTATCAAGGCACGAACATATTTTTCATCTTTATAATCCTCATTCACAATAACTTCTTTTGCTAAAAACCATCCAAATGCTCACTCATTTTCTAAATCACAAAGTTTTGTTAACTTTAATTTTTCCAACTTGACTTCTCTAAAGAGTGTCAGATATGTAACTTTTAGGGATACTCTAACCCTAACCTTCCAAGAGGACACTCCAACCCCACTCTTCAAATTTGTCAAGATCTAAAAAAATCTTCCTTTGTCAAATTATTTGTCATCCACAGGGATACTCGAACCTTGACTTTTTGAGGGAATACTCCAGCCTCATTTTTCAAAATTGTCAACATTAAAAAAATCTTCCTTTGTCAAAATTATTCGTCATCCATAGGGATACTCCAACCCTATCTTTCTAAAAGGATACTCTAATCCTGTCTTTCAACTACAAGTAAATTTTTTTTCCTTTTGGATTTTCATGAATATGTCTAACAAACCTTATCTAATCAAGAAACCCAGAATCATCTTGAAAATTGTTCATTTGCTTATTCCTAGATAATCGATGCCAATTATGAAATAAATTCCAATAGTCCATCCATTTTTCTTTATCATTGCATTGAACGATCCATGTTATGTTACTTCATTTATTACCTTACTGACATGATTTCTTTGTGATGATTATTTACATTCATGTTTTCCAATCATTTCAAGTCAAACTAAGGGTAATATTCCATGTGGGTATCTCTCTAGTGCCTAAAGTGGAATATTTCATTTTTCAAAGTAAAATCCAAAGATCATTTTTATTGAAAATCTCTATATTCCCCATCTCTCTGGGTGAGATTAAATCTTTTTCATTAAAAGTATTTCTATAAAAGTCTTGCATTAAAAAGGGTTATATCAAAATAATGATGAGTTAAGATTGAAAGAATCAAAACTAAGATAAGATATAACTATTAGGGTACCAATTTCAAGCATCGCAAAGAGGTTCGTACCTCATCGTGCATAACTAACTCCTAAACTTGAATGATGAATCTTTGTATTATGTAGACCATAGGATTGATGTTTTGAGTTTTGTAACTCAAATCATAGGTTTTAATAGGTATTCGATTATGCGTAGCCCAAAATGATCGGTGGTGACTCCCAGCGTTGCCCATTTCATGATGGTCATCTGAGACCAATAAGATGAGCGATTCGTCTTATGGTCCCTTTCACCGTATCATAAGTCAAGAATCCATACTTTCTCATTCTTATGATGTCATGAAGGAAAAAGTCTGGGTTAAGAAGACATTTTCAAGTCAGAAAAATATTTTAAGTCATACACACCTATAGAGCCATAAGGATCCGCCCTGGGGTACATTGCGACACTCATCTGAGAAATGAACTTTGATTCTAAGTAAAATGATGGAAAGAAAAGTTAAACCAAAGTATTAATATCATGCATTCTAGTATGCAGAATGTGTTTTTATAGCCCAATCACTAAAAGAATAAAGCTTGTTATGAGAATCCGTGTTCCCTTATTTGAGGGACAAACTTTGATTCTAAGAAAAATTATGGAAAGAAAAGCTTTTTCACAAAAGCAAGGTATCGATATCATGCATCCTCATAAGGAGAATGTGATTTATAGCCTAATCCCAAAAGGAATGGAGATTGTTACAAGAATCCATATTTGTCATATTTGGGGGACAAACTTTGGTTTTTAGGAATAATGGATAGAAAAGCTTTTTTTTTTGTTAAATCAAAGCATCATTACATGCATCCTAATAAGGAGAATGCGATTTTATAGCCAAATCATAGAAGGAATGGATATTATTATGAGAATTCATTCTAGCATCATTTGAAGGTTAAACTTTGGTTCTAAGGAAAATAAAGCTTTTCTTGTAAACCAAGGCATTAATATCATGCATCCTAATGAGAAAAATGTGTTTCTATAGCCCAACCATGAACAGAGTGAAGATTATTATGAGAACCCTTATTCATCTCAACTAAGGGATAAATTTTAAGTCTAAGGAAAATGATGGAAGCAAAAAGTTTTTCCTATGAAACCAAAATATCAATATTAAGCATCCTAATGAGGATAGTGTGTTTTTATGGCCCAATCACAAAAAATTAAGATTATTTGGAGAATCTATGTTTGCTTGAACTAGAGGACAAACTATGATCTAAGGAAAGTAATGGAAAGAAAAGCTTTTATTGTGAAACCAAAGCATAAATATAATGCATCCTAATGAGGTGAATGTGCTTTTACAATTAAATCCCAAAAAGAATGGAGATTATTACATGAACCCATCTTTGTCTCAATTAAGGGAGGAATTTTAATTCTAAAGAAAATAATGGAAGGAAAAGCTTTTCTTGTGAAACCAAAACATTAATATTATGCATCCTAATAAGGTGAATGTGTTTTTATAGCCTAATAATAGAAAGAATATACATTATTATGATAATCCTTGTTTGCCTCATTTGAGTGGTGAATTGTGATTCTAAGGAAAATGGTGAAAAAAAAGTTTTTTCCCATAAGAATGGCACTAATACTAGGATCCCAATAAGGAGAATGTGTTCTTATAGCCCAATCATGAAAAAAATAAAGATTATTATGAGAAGACATGTTCGTCACATTTAAAGGACAAACTTTGATTTTAAGGAGGATAATGGAAAGAAAAGCTTTTCTTGTGAAACAAAAGCATTAATATCACGTATCCTATTGAGGATAATGCATTTTTCGATCCCAATCCGTAAAAAAAGTGAAGTTTATTACAAGAATCCATGTTTCTCTCATTTGAGGGACGAACTTTGATTCTAAGGAAAATTATTGAAAGAAAAGCTTTTCTTGTGAACCCCAAACATCAATATTATGCATCCGAATATGGAAAATGTGTTTTTATAGCCCAATGACTAAAAGATTGGAGATTATTACAATAATCCATGTTCACCTTATCTGAGGGGTGAACTAGATTCTAAGAAAAATGGTGGAAAGAAATGCTTTTCTTGCAACCAAGGCATTATTATCATGCATCCCAATAAGGAGAATGTGTTTCTATAGCCCAATCACAAAAAGAACAAAGATTATAATGAAAATAAATGTTCGCCACATCTAAAGGATGAACTTTGATTCTAAAGAAGATGATGGAACTTTGATTATATGGAACAAACAGTTTTTCCTACAAAACTAAGGCATCAATATCATGAATCCTAATGAGTAGAATGTGTTTCTATAGGCTAATCATGAAAAGAACAGAGATTATTACGAGAATCTATGTTCATCTCAATTGAGGGATAAACTTTAAGTCTAAGGAATATGAAGAAAAGAAAAGTTTTTCCTATGAAACCAAAGCATCAATATCATGCATCCTAATGAGGAGATTATGTTTTTATTGCCCAAAAACAAAAACAATGCAGATTATTACGAGAATCATTATTCATCTGAACTGAGGGATGAACTTTGATGTAAGGAAAATGATGGAAAGAAAAGCTTTTCTTATGAAACCAAAGCATCAATATCATGCATCCTAATGAGGTGAATGTGTTTTTATTACCGAATCCCAAAAAGATGGAGATTATTAAAAGAATTAATGTTCATTTCAACTTAGGGATAAACTTCAATTCTAAGGAAAATGATAGAAAAAAAGCTTTTACTGTGAAACCAAAGCATCAATATCATGCAATCTAATGAGGAGAATGCATTTTATAGCCCAATAATAGAAAAAATGGAGAGTATTATGATAATCCATGTTCACCTCATATACGGGGTGAATTATGATTCTAAAAAAAATAGTGTAAAGAAAAGCATTTCTTGCAAAGTCAAGGCATCAATATCATGTATGCTAGTGAGGAGAATGCCTTTCTATAGCCCAATCACAGAAAGGATAGAGATTATTATGAGAATACATGTTTGTCACATCTAAAGGATGAATTTTGGTTCTAAGATGATGGAAAAAGAACCTTTTTTATGAAGCCAAAGCATCAATATCTTACATCCTATTGAGTAGAATGTGTTTCTCTAGCCTAATCACAAAAAAATGGAGATTTTTATGAGAATCCATGTTCCTCTCATTTGAGGCAAGAACTTTGATTCTAAGGAAAATGATGGAAAGAAAAGCTTTTCTTGTGGATCCAAAACATCAATGTCATGCATCCCAATAAGAAAACTGTATTTCCATAATCTCGTTACAAAAAATTGGATATTATTATGAGAATCCATATTCCTTTCATCTGAGGGATGAACTTTAATTCCAAGGTAAATAATGGGAAGAAAATCTTTTCTTGTTAAACCAAACTATTAATATCATGCATCATAGTGAGAAGAATGTGTTTTCTCACCCTAATCATAAAAAGAAAGGAGATTATTATGAGCATTCATGTTCCCCTCATTTAACGGGCAAACTTTGATCCTAAGGAAAATGGTTGAATAAAAAGCTTTCCTTGCAAAACCAGGGCATCAATATCATGCAACCTAATCAGGAGAATGTGTTTTTATAGCCCAATCACATAAAAATGGACATTATTATGATAATTCATGTTTACATCATCTAAGGGTCAAACTTTGATTTTTCAAAAAATAAAACTTTTCCTACACAAACAAAGCATCAATATAATGAATCTTGACGAGGAGAATGTGTTTCTATATCCTAACCATGAAAAGACTAAAGACTGTTATGAGAATTTCTACTCGTGTAAACTAAGGTACAAACTTTGAGTCTAAAGAAAATAATGGAAAGAAAAGTTTTTTCTAGAAAACCAAAGTATTAATATCATGCATCCTAATAAGAAGAATGTATTTTTATGGCCTAATCACAGAAAAACCAAGATTATTATGATAATCCATGTTCAACTCATCTAAGGGGTAAACTATGGTTCTAAGGAAAATGATGGGAGGAAAAGCTTTTTTTTGCAAAACCAAGGAATCAATATCATGCATCCTAATAAGGAGAATGTGTTTCTATAGCCCAATCACAAAATGATTGGAGACTATTATGAGAACACATGCCCATCACACTCGAAGGATGAACTTTGATACTAAGGAAAATGATAGAAAAAAAAGTTTTTCTTAGAAAGCTAAAGCATCAATATCATGTATCATATTGAGAAGAATGCATTTTTCTAGCCCAGTCATAAAAAAGTGGAGATTACTATGAGAATCTATGTTTCTCTAATTTAAGGGATGAGCTTTGATTCTAAGAAAAATGGTGGAAAGAAAGGCTTTTTTTTGCAAAACCAAGGCATCAATATCATGCATCCTAATAAAGAGAATGTGTTTTTGTAGTCTAATCACAAAAAAATGAAGATAATTATGAGAATCCATGTTCATCTCAATTAGGGTATAAACTTTAAGTCTAAGAAAAATGATAGAAAGAAAAGCTTTTCTTGTGAAACCAAAGCATTACTATCAGGCATGCTGATGAAGTGAATGTGTCTTTATAGCCCAATCGCAAAGAGAAGGAAGATTATTACAAGAATCAATGTCCTTTTCAACTAAGGTATGAACTTAGATTCTCAGGAAAATTATGGAAAGAAAAAATTTTCTTGTAAAACCAAGACAATAATATCATGCATCATAATAAAGAGAATATATTCCTATAGATCAAACACATAAAAGATGGAGATTATTGTGAGAATCCTTGTTTGTTACATTTGAAGGATGAACTTTGATTCCAAGGAAGATGAAGGAAAGAAAAGCTTTTCATATGAAACCAAATCATAATATCATCCATCCTAATGAAGAGAATGTGTCTTTATGGCCAATTACAAAAAAAGTAAAGATTATTACGAGAGTCCATGTTCAGCTTATCTAAATGTCAAACATTGATTCTAAGAGAAATGGTGGAAAGAGAAACTTTTCTTGTAAAACCAAGGCATCGATTTCACGTATCCTAGATAGCAGACTGTGTTTGTATAGCCTAATCATAAAAGAATGGAGATTATTATAAGAATCCATGTTTATCATATTTGAGGGATGAACTTCGATTCTAAGGAAAATGATGGAAAGAGAGCTTTTCTTGTTAAACCCAAGCGTTAATATCATGTATACTAATGAGGAGGATATGTTTCTATAGCCCAATAATAAAAAGTCTAGAGATTATTATAAGAATCCAAGTTGATCTTAACTAAAGGATAAACTATGAGTTTAGCGAAAATGATAGAAAAAAATCTTTTCTTGTGAAACCAAGGCATCAATATCACAGACCCTAAAAAGGAGAATGTGTTTTTATAGCCTAATCATAAAAAGAATGGAGATTATTATGACAATCTAACTTTGCTTCATCTAAGGGGCAAACTTTGATTATGAGGAAAATGTAGAAAGGAAAGCTTTTCTTACAAATTGAAGGCATCAGTATCATGCATCTTAATGAACAGATTATGTTTCTATAGCTCAATCCCAAAAGAAAATAAAGATTATTATGAGAATCCATGTTCATCACATCTAAGGAGTGAACTTTGATTCTAAGGAAAATAATGGAAAGAAAAACTTTTCTTGCTAAACCAAAGTATCTACATCATGAACCCTAATGAAGAGAATGTGATTTTAACACAATCATAGAAAGAATGGAGATTATTACAAGAATCCATGTTTGCCTCATCTGAGGGTCAAACAGTGAGTGTAAGGAAAAACTTTCCTGCAAAACCAAGGTATCAATGTCATGCATCCTAATAAGGAGAATGTGTTTTTATAGCCCAATCATGAAAAAATAGATATCCTTACAAGGAATCATGTTCATCTAAATTGAGGGATAAATTTTGAGTCTAAGGAAAAAGATGGAAAAAAGGTTTTTACTATGAAACCAAAGCATTAATATCATGTATCCTAAAAAAGAGAATGCATTTTTATGGCCTAATCTCAAAAAAATGGAGATTATCACGAGAATCCATGTTTCCCTCATCAAAGGGACAAACTTTGACTATGAGGAAAATGGTTAAAGAAAAGCGATTCCTGCAAAACTAAGGCATCAATATCGTGCATCCTAATGACAAAAATGTCTTTGTATAGCCCAATCAGAGAAAAAATTGAGATTACTAGGAGAATCCATGTTCTTCACTATGAAGAATATACTTTGATTCTAAGGAAAATAATGAAATGAAAAGCTTTTCCTATGAAATCAAAATGTCAATATTATGCATCCTAAAGAGAAGAATGTGTTTTTATAGCCCAGTCATAAACAAAATGGAGATTGTTACAAGAATCCAAGTCCATCTCGACTGAGGGATGAACTTTGATTTTAAGGAAAATAATAGAAATGAAAGCTTTTTTTTGGGAATCCAAAGCATCAATATCATACATCCAAATAAGGAGAATGTGTTTTTATAGCACAATCGTGAAAAGAATGGAGATTATTATGAGAATCCATATTTGCCTCATCTTGGGGGTAAACTTTGATTCTAAGGAAAATAGGGGAAGAAAAACTTTTCTTACTAACCTAAAACATAAATAGCATGCATCCTAATAAGGAAAATGCATTTCTATAGCCCAACCACAAAAAAAAATGAAAATTATTTTGAGAATCCATGTTCATCGTATTTAAGGGACGAACTTTGATTCTAAGAAAAATGGTGGAAGGAAAAAGTTTTCATGCAAAACCAGTGCATCCATATCATGCAACCAAATTAGGAGAATGTGTTTTTATAGCCTAATCATAAGAGGAATGGAAATTATTATGAGAAACCATGTTCAGCTTATCTATGAGATAAACTTTGATTTTAAGGAAAATAGTGGGAAAAAAAAGCTTTTCTCACAAAACTAAGACATCAATATGATGCATCTTAATATGGAGAATGCATTTCTATAGCCCAAGTATAAAAGGGATGGAGATTAGTACGAGAATCTATGTTTGTCACATTTGAGGGACAAATTTTCATTTTAAGGAAAATAATGGAAAGAAAAACTCCTCTTATAAAACCAAGGTATCAATATCATGCATCCTACTAAAAGGAATGTGTTTCTATAGAGTAATCAAAGAAAGGATGGAGATTATCAAGAGAATCCTTGCTCAACACATCTGCGAGATGAAATTCTAAGGATAATGATGGAAATAAAACATTTTCTTATGAAACTAAAGCTTTAATATCATCCATTCGAATAAGGAGCATGTGTTTTTTTGGCCCAATCACAAAAAGAATTGAGATTATTATGAGAATCGATGTTCACCCCATTTGAGGGTCAAACTTTGATTTAGAGGAAAATGGTGAAAGGAAAAGCTTTTCTTGCAAAACCAAGGCATCAATATCATGTATCCTAGTGAGCAGAATGTGTTTCTATAGCCCAACCAGAAAAGAATGGAGATTATTATCTTGTTTGAGGGATAAACTTTGATTCTAAGAAGAATGATTAAAAGCAAAACCAAAGTGTCATGATTATGCATCCTAATAAAAAGAATGTGTTTTTATAAAATGTTTTTATAACCCAACAACAAAAAAGAAATAGACATTATTATAAGAATCCATGTTCGTCTCAACTAAGGGACAAACTTTAAGTCAAAGGAAAATAGATGGAAAGAATAGTTTTTCTTGTGTTACCAAAGCATCAATATCATGTATCCTAATGAGGAGAAATTGTTTTCATAGCCTAATCACAAAAAGAATAGAGATTTTTATGAAAATCCACTTTAGCCCTATACGAAGGGCAAACTTTGATTCTAAGAAAAATGGTGGAAAAAAAGCTTTTCTTAAAAAACCAAGGCATTAATATAATGCATCCTTATGAACAGAATGTGTTTATATAGCCTAATTAGAAAAAAAACTTTAAGGGATAACCTTTGATTCTACAAAAAATCATGGAAAGAAAAGTTTTTTTAATGAAGTCAAAGCATCAATATCATCCATCCTAACAAGGAGAATGCATTTTTATAGCCCAATCACAAAAATAATGAAGATTATGATAACAATCCATGTTCACCCCACTTGAGGGGTGAAATCTGATTCTAAGGAAAATGGTGGAAAGAAAAGCTTTTCTTGTAAAACCAAGGCATCCAAATCATGCATCCTACTAAAGAGAATGTATTTCTATAGCCCAATCCTAACAAGAACAGAAATTATTACAAGAATTCACATTTGTCAAATCTAAGGGATAAGCATTGAGGCTTAGGAAAAAGATGGAAGGAAAAGCTTTTCTTGTTCAACCAAAGCATCAATATCTTGCACCATAATGAGGAAAATTTGTTTCTATAGCCTAATCCCAGAAAGAATGGAGATTATTATAAGAATTCATGTTCACCTTATTTAATGGTCAAACTTTGATTTTTAAGGAATATAATGGAAAGAAAAGCTTTTCTTACAAAACCAAGGCATCAATATCATGCATCTTAATAAGGAGAATGTGTTTCTATTTCCCAATCATGAAAAGAATAGAGATTATTATGAGAATCCGTGTTCGTCTTAACGAAGGGACAAACTTTGAGTCTAAGGAAAATGATGGAAAGAATAGTTTTTTCTGTGAAACTCAAGCATCACCTCATTCATCCTAATGAGAGGAATGCATTTTTATTACCTAATTACGTAAAGAATGGAGATTATGATGAGAATCCATGTTCATCTCATCTGAGAGGTGAACTTTGATTCTAAGGAAAATGGTGGAAAGAAAAGATTTTCTCGTAAAACCAAGGCATTAGTATCATGCATCCTAGTGAGAAAAATGTGTTTCTATAGCCCAATCAAAAAAGAATAGAGATTGTTATGAGATTCAATGTTTGTCACATCTGAGAGATGAACTTTGATTCTAAGGAAAATAATGAAAAAAAAGCTTTTCTTGCAAATCCAAAATATCAGTATCATGCATCAAAATAAGGAGAAGGTGTTTTTCTAGCCCAATCCCTAAAAAAAAGGAGAGTATTACAATAATCCATCTTCATTACATCTTATGGATGAACATTGATTCTAAAGAAAATGATGGAGGGAAAAATTTTTCCTATTAAACCAAAGTGTCAATATCATGCACCTTTATAGTGAGATTGCATTTCTATAGCCTAACCACATAAAGAATGGAGATTATTATGGGAATCCTTATTCAGCTTAACTAAGGGACAAATTTTAGTCTAAGGAAAATGATGGAAAAAAGGCTTTTCTTGTGAAACCAAAACATCAATATCATGCATCCTAACAAGGAGAATGTGTTTTTATATGCGAACAAATAAAAAGCATGGAGATTATTACTAGAATCCATGTTCGCCTCATCTAAAAGGTGAACTTTAATTCTGAGGAAATCAGTGGAAAAAAAACTTTTCTTGCAAAACCAAGGCATCAATATTATGTATCCTAATGAGGGGAACCTGTTTCTATAGTGCAATCCCAAAACATGGAGATTATTATGACAATCCATGCTCGTCTCATCGGAGGGATGAACTTTGATTCTATGGAAAGTGATGGAAAGAAAAGCATTTCTTGTAAAACTAAAGCTTTAATATCATTCATCCTAGTGAGCAGAATATGTTTTTATAGCCCAATCGCAAAAAGAAAGGAGATTATTATGGGAATCCATATTCACCTCATTAAAGGCTAAACTTTGATTCTAAGAAAAATGGTAGAAAGAAAAGCTCTTTTTATGAAACTAAGCCATTAATGTCATGCATCCTAATAAGCAGAATGATTTTTGATTGGTCGATCATGAAAAAATAAAGATTATTATGAGAATAAAAAATTAAAAAAATGACTTAAGTATTAGGGTTTTCTGGGGCCTTCATGAACTATAACAATAGAGGGTTTCAAGGTCTGATGTAGGAGTGGGGATCCGGGGTCGTTGGTGTAATAGTGGATGCATGTATAGGTGCATTTTTTTCATATTCGCCTTAACTGAGGGACAAGCTTTAAGTGTAAGAAAAATGATGGAAAGAATAGTTTTTCCTGTGAAACCAAAGCATCAATCTTATGCACCTTAAAGAGGAGAATGTGTTTTTATAGTCTAATCACAAAAAGAATGGAGATTATCATGATAATCCATGTTCGCCTCATCTAAGGGGTGAGCTTTGATTATGAGAAAAATGGTTGCAAGAATAGCTTTTCTTACAGAACCAAGGCAATAATATCATGCATCCTTATGAGAAGAATATGTTTCTATAACCCAATCACAAAATAATAGAGATTATTATGAGAATCCATGTTCATGACATCTAAGGGATGAAACTTTGATTCTAGAGAAAATGATGGAAAGAAAAGCTTTTCTTGTTAAACCAAAGCATCAATATCATGCATCCCAATGAGGAGAATGTGTTTCTATGGTCTAATCATAAAAATATAGAGAATATTATGAGAATCCATGTTCATTTCAACTGAAGGATAAACTTTAAGTCTAAAGAAAATAACAAAAAGACAAGCTTTTGTTGTGAAACTAAAGCATCAATATTATGTATCCTGATGAGGTGAACATGATTTTATAGCCCAATCACAAAAAAAAATGGAGATTATTACGAGAATCCATGTTTGTCTTAACTAAGGGATGAATGTGGATTCTAAAGAAGATGATGAAAAGAAAAGCTTTTCTTATGAATTCAAAGCATCAATATCATGCATCCCAATAAGGAGAATGTGATTTTATAGCCTAACCACAAAAAAACAAAGATTATTTTAAGAATCCATGTTCATTTTAACTGAAGTATTGATTCAAAGGAAAACAATAGAGAGAAAAGCTTTTCTTATGAAATTAAAGCATCAATATCACCTATCCTAATAAGGAGAATGTGTTTTTATAGCCTAATCACAAAAGGAATAGAGATTATTATGAGAAACCAAGTTCGTCTTATCTGAGAGGTGAACTTTGATTTGAAGAAAATGATGGAAAGAAAAGCTTTTCTTGTAAAATCAAAGCATAAATATTATGAATCTGAGCTAGGAAAATTTATTTCTATAATGCAATAACAAAAGAATGGAGATTATTATAAGAATCCATGTTTATCACATTTGAGGGATGACTTTGATTCTAAAGAAAATGATGGAAAAAAAACTTTTTTAACAAATATAAAGCATCAATATCATGCATCAAAATTAGAAGAATATGATTTTATAGCCCAATCATAATAATATTAGACATTATTATGAGAATCCATGCTCGTCTCATTTAAGGGGCGAGCTTTGATTCTAAGGAAAATGATGGGAAGAAACGCTTTTCTCGCAAAACCAAGACATCAACATCATTCATCCAATGAGAATAATTTATTTTTATAGCCCAAGCATAAAAAGAATGGAGATTACATAATCCATGTTCATCACATTTAGGGGACAAACTTTGATTCTAAGGAAAATGATGGAGAGAAAGGTTCTCTTGCAAAACCAAGGCATCAATATCATGCATCCTAATAGGGAGAATGTGTTTCGATAGAGCAATTACAAAAAAATATGGAGATTATTATGAGAATCCATGCTCGTCACATATGAGTGATGAACTTTAATTATAAGGAAAATGATGGAAGGAAAAACTTTTCTTATTAAACCAAAAGGTCATAATAATCATCCTAATGAGGGGAATGTGTTTTTTTGGGCCCAATCATGAAAAAAATAGAGATCATTAAGAGAATCCTTGTTCACTTCATCTAAAGGTTAAACTTTGATTCTAAGAAAAATACTAGAAAAAAACTTTTCTTGCAAAACTAAGGCATTAATATCATGCATCTTAATGAGGAGAATGTGTTTCTATCACTCAATCATAAAAAGAATAGAGATTATTATAAGAATCAGTGTTTGCCTTAACTGAAGGACAAGCTTTGAGTCTTAGGAAAATGATGGAAAAAATAGTTTATCTTGTGAAACCAAAGCATTAATCTCATGCATCCTAATAAGGAGAATTTGTTTTTATGACCCAATCATGAAAAGAATGGAGATTATGATGAATATATGTTCACCTTATCTGAGGGACAAACTTTGAGTCTAAGGAAAATAATGTAAAAACAAGCTTTTGCTGAGAAACCATAGCATCAATATTATGCATCCTAGTGAAGTGAACATGATTTTGTAGCCTAATCATAAAAATAGAGATTATTATGAGTATCCATGGTTATCTTAATTAAGGGATGAACATGGATTCTAAAGAAAATGATGGAAAAAAAGCTTTTCTTGTGAATTCAAAGCATCAATATCATGTATCCTAATAAGAAGAATGTGATTTTATAGCCTAATCACAGAAGGAGCATAGATTATTACAAGAATCTATGTTTATCCCAACTGAGGGATGAACTTTGATTGAAAGGAAAATGATAGAAAGAAAAGCTTTTCCTATGAAATTGAAGCATCAATATCATCCATCCTAATGAGGAGAATGTATTTTTATAGCCCAATCACAAAAAGAATGGATATTATTATGAGAATCTAAGTTCAGCTCATTTGAGGGGTAAACTTTGATATAAAGAAAATGGTGGACAAAAAAGCTTTTCTTGCAAAACCAAAGCATCAATATCATAAATCTGGGTAAGGAGAATTTGTTTCTATAATGCAATCACAAAAGAATGGAGATTAATGTGAAAATCCATGTTTGCCACATCTAAGGGATAAACTTTCATTCTAGGGAAAATGATAGAAAGAAAAGCTTTTTTTACGAATACAAACCATTAATATCATGCATTCAAATTAGAAGAATGTGATTTCATAGCCCAATTATAATAAAATTAGAGATTGTTGTGAGAATCCTTGTTTGGCTCATTTAAGGGGTAAACTTTGATTCTAAGGAAAATTATGGGAGGAAAAGGTTTTCTTGTAAAACCAAGACATCAATATCATGCATCATAATGAGAAGAATTAGTTTTTATAGCCCAAGCACAAAAGGAATGGAGATTAGTATGACATTCCATGTTTATTGTATTTACGGGATAAACTTTGATTATAAGGAAAATAATGGAGAGAAAAGCTTCTCCTGCAAAATTGGGGCATCAATATCATGCATCCTAATAAGAGAAATGCGTTTCTATAAAGCAATCAGAAAAATGATGGAGACTTTTTTAAGAATCCTTACTTGTTACATCTAAGTGATGAACTTTAATTCTAAGGAAAATGATGAAAAGAAAAGATTTTTTTGTTAAACCAAAAGGTCAAAATAATGCAACCTAATAAAAGGAATACATTTTTATAGTCCAATCATGAAAGGAATAGAGATGATTATGATAATCCATATTCGTCTAATCTAAGGGTCAAACTTTGATTCTAGGAAAAGCTTTTCTTGCAATACCTAGACATCAATATCGTACATCCTAATGAGGAGAATATGTTTCTATTGCCTTCTCATGAAAAGAGTGGAGATTATTCTAAGAATCCATGTTCGCCGTAACTAAGGAACATGCTTTGAGTCTAGGGAAAATGATGGAAAAAATAGTTTTTTCTGTGAACCCAAAGCATTAATCTCATGCATCCTAATAAGGAGAATGTGTTTTTGTAGCCTATTCCCAAAAAAATGGAGATTATTATGAGAATCTATGTTCATCACCTCTGAAGGATGAACTTTAATTTTAAGGAAAATTATAAAAGGAAAAGTTTTTTCTATTAATCCAAATTGTTGATATCATGCACCTTAATAATGAGAATGCATTTCTATAGCCTAACCATAAAAAAAATAAAGATTATTCTGAGAATCATGTTCATCTCAACTAAGGGATAGATTTTAAGTCTAAGAAAATTGATGGAAAGAAAAGCTTTTCTTGTGAAACCAAAGCATCAATACCTTGCATCCTAATGAGAATGTGTTTTTATAGCCTAATCACAAAAACAATAGAGATTATTTCGACAATCCATGTTTGCTTTATTTTGGGGGCAAACTTTGATTCTAAAGAAATAGTGGAAAGAAAAGCTTTTCTTGCAAAAACCATAGCATTAATATCATGCTTCCTAATGAGGAGAATGCATTTCTCTAGCCCAATCACAAAAAGATTGGAGATTATTACAAGAATCCCTGTTAATGACATTTGAGCAATGAACTTTAATTTTAAGGAAAATAGTGGAAAAAAAATTTTCTTATGAAACCAGAGCATCGATATCATGCATCCTAATAAGTTAAACATATTTTTATAGCCCAATAAAAGGAACCAAAAATTATCATGATAATCAATGTTCATCTTAACTAAGGGATGAACATTGATTCTAATAAAAATGATAGAAAAAAACTTTTTTTGTTAAACCAAAGCATTAACACCATGCATCCTAATGAGACGAATGTGTTTTTATAGCCAACCACAAAAAGAATGGAGATTATTATGAGAATCTATGTTCATCTTAACTAAAGGATGAACTTTAAGCTTACAAAAAATGATAGAAAGAAAAGCTATTCTTATGTAAACAAAACATCAATATCGTGCATTCTAATAAGGAGAATATGTTTCCATAGCCTAATGGTGAGAAGAATGGAGATTATTATGGCAATCCATGTTCATCTTATCTGAGGGATGAACTTTGATTCTGGAGAAATTAGTGGAAACAAAAGCTTTTCTCACAAAATCAAGGCATCAATATCATGCATCCTAATGATGGGAATGTGTTTCTATAGTCTAATCTCAAAAAGGATGGAGATTATTACGAGAAACCAAGTTTGTTGCATTTGAGGGATGAACTTCAATTGTAAGGAAAATAATGGAAAGAAAAGCTTTTCTTGTTAAACCAAAGGGTCAAAATAATTCATCCTAACAAGAGGAAAGTGTTTTTATAGCCCAATCACAAAAAAAAAAAAAGGATATTATGAGAATCCATGGTCATCTCAACTAGGGATGAACTTTGATTGAAGGAAAACAATGGAAAAAAAATCTTTTTTTGTGAATCCAAAGCATTAATACCATGTATCTTAATCAGGTGAATCTGTTTTTATAGCCCAATCACAAAAAAAATGAAGATTATTACAAAAATCCATGTTTAACTCAACTAAGGGACAAACCTTAATTCTAATGAAAATGATGGAAGGATAGCTTTTCTTATTAAACCAAAGCATCAATGTCATGCATCTTAATGAGGAGAATGTGTATCTATAGCCAACCCAAAAAAGAATAAAGATTATTACGAGAATCTATATTCCTCTTAACTAAGGGATAAACTTTAAGTCTATGAAAAATGATGGAAAAGAGGCTTTCCTATGTAACAAAAGCATCAACATCATGCATCCTAATACCGGGAATGTGTTTGTATAGCCTAATGGCAAAAGAAATGCAGATTATTATGGCAATCCATGTTCGTCTTATCTGAAGGGTGAACTTTGATTCTAAGGAAAATGGTGCAAACAAAAGCTTTTCTCGCAAAATCAAGGTGTCAATATCATGTATCCTAATAAGGAGAATGTGTTTCTATAGCCCAATCACGAAAGGAATGGAAATTATTATGACAATTCATGTTCATTATTTTTAAGAGACTAACTTTGATTCTAATGAAAATGATGGAAAGAAAAGCTTTTCGTATGAAACCAGAGCATCAATATCATGCATCCTAATGAGGAGGATGCATTCTTATAGCCCAGTCACAAAGAGAATGGATATTGTTATGAGAATCCATGTTCACCTCATTTGAGGGGCGAACTTTGATTCTAAAAAAATTGGTGGAAAAAAAGCATTACTTGTAAAACTAAGGCATCAATATCATACATCCTAGTGAGGAGAATGTGTTTCTATAGCCTAATATCAAAAAGAATGGAGATTATTATGAGAAATCATATTTCTCATGTATGAGAGATGTGGACAAGATACCACTAGAAAGCTAACTCGACGAGGGCCAATCTAATAAATTTTTAAGTTTGGATCAATTTTGTTGTCGGTAGAGCATACAAGAATCAAGGCATGTCAAGATTTAAAAATCATTTTGGACTCATTTGGTATTGGAAAATTACAAATGATACCTTTTTGTAAATGGAATTTCATGAACCTTTTAGGAAAAATGTTTGAAAAATTTGGAAAAATCATTTAGTGGGCCTGAATGGCCCAACCAAAATACATGTTTAGATTTCAAAGGTTCCAGACAGTTTAGACTTGAGAAATCATAACTCTTTCATCCAAAATGATCTAAGGGTGGATAAGACATCGCTTTAAACATAATTCAACATAATTTGAGAGAAAAATATCAAAAAATTCTTGAAAAATCATTAAAGATTTTAAAGTGATTTTTCACTTTGCTTCAGTGATGCTGCCAGCAGGGGACAAAGCAAAACAGGGGATATCTCTCTTTTTTTATGTCTACGGATCCAAACTTGAGTCATTGACATTCAAACATCTATGACTAAAGGGAAAGAGTGGCATGAGCATCATGAACTCATTTACATAGCCCTAGAGTAGTTTGGGATGATGAAACAACTCATTGATGATACCACTCAAGGTTTTGACTAGAAAACAAGGCATGAACATATCGGGAACAGTGCAAGGTCATTTTTGTTGGAAAATTAGAAGATTTGAGCTCGTTTAACCAAGACTCCAGATCTGGAAAAACTTAATTTTCCCTAAGATTTTTGCTAACTTTATGGAAAATGCTAAGTTCATTCTAGTCCTCATTGGTTAAGGACAACATGGTTGGCTTGGGGAGGTTTTGAAATCAGTTTTTGACAGCCATCCAACATGCATTTTGATATGGAGAAGACAACAAACATACAAAGGGATGGCACATAACATGAATGGGGATGCTAATTTTACTAATGGCCTAGATAGAGAAAGTGTTATGCACTTTGACAAGAAAATGTTATGGATGCTGAAATGACAATAATTCATGCAATTTAATGTGTAAATATGCTTGAAATGTGTTAGGCTAATGATTCATACATGGATTAAGGATAACAAGATGCATGGACAT
>JBBYHO010326673.1:4433-20262 GCA_038382025.1 Adansonia gregorii | reverse complement strand
GTTTTCACTATTTTAATTAATTTTATTTTAATTAGATCTAGCTATTTAAAGATTAGTCTCTCCAACAATTTATTTTAATTAAATCTATTAGTTCATTTGGCTTACACTTATCAAACAATATTAAAATTTAAATAAAAATTTTAAAAGATCAATCAAATCAAACTTAACTCGATCCAAAAACAAACTTCATTTTAATATATTCATAGTTATGCTTCAAAGTTAGTTTGAATGCTCAAACATGAGGAATTTTGCCATGATTGGAGCCACCAGCACCATCCTACAGAGCATGATTGTCCTCAGAAGAAAAAGGAAATGAAAAGAAACAATGGTTTTGCTTTTGGCTTTTTTTTTTTTTTACTTTTTACTTTTTGTAGATGAATAAATGAAATGCTTTCTAGATAATCAAAACGGGAATTTAAGCAAACTTCTTTATAAGAAATTTATAAAATTTCTTACTAAAAATAATTAAAAGAAAAAAAATTGGATCACAAGCTTCTGTTATTTATGATTTATTCACATATTTGAGATTAAAATTAAAGAAACTATTAAAAAAGTATTATCAAAAAGATCAAATTTATGACTTTTCCATTTGCACACGCAGGGAATAAATGAGCTAATTGAGGGATCCTTTATATTATTTCGGTAATTAATTAGGTTGGTCGTTAATACTAAAATAATTAAAGGTACATAAAATAATTCGTGTCTATAACTTCAAATCTTTATTTCAGGATATTATAATACCTTTGTTTTTTAGAGGTGTTAGAGGTTGGGTTACTCATCCAAATTCAAAAACCATCCCGATATTTAGAAGGGGTTGAGCAAAAATATAAAGCTTGAAAGATGGGCTTAAACAAATAATTTGGCTCATGTAAAAAAATGAATCAGGCTTTGGCTTTCATTTTCAAGGCTTGAGCCCAACTTATTTTATAATCGGAAGAAATTCACTTACACTAGTGTAAAACTAAATTAGTTTTATATACTTTTATAACTTTTTATATGATTCATATTTATTTAATATGATCATCATATTTCACGTAAATTCTGCACGTTGAATTTTGAGTAAATAAAAAAATGTCTAAGTATTTGTTTGATGTAAAAATATTTTCAACCGTTAAATATATATTGAAAACACCAATATGATTGATATGATCGGGATGTAGGATCGATTCAAAACTTTATATGCATACGAAAAATAAAATTATATTGTTCAATTTACATTGATGTAAGTGGATCCCTTCTCTTTTACAATTATATAATATATTTTAATTTTATATTTTGATATATTAGGTAACTTTTAGAGTGTAAAATATATATATTTATAATATTATAATGTAAACATTAAAAATATATTAAGTTATTTAAAATTTAAAACTTAATAAAAAAATATTAAATTACTAAAAATTAAATTTTTTAAAAAATAAATTAGGAAAAAAAATATACACAAACCTTAACGGACTTGAACTACTTATTTATAAATATGTGTAAGTTTAAGTAAACTTTGAAACCCATATTTTAAGTCAAATTGAGCTTGAGCAAACATAAATAATACCAACATTATACTTAGAGCCAGCTCAATTATGACCAATGAACACCTCTAGTTTTCGGAGTTCAGGTATAAAAAATTTTATAAATTATTTTTATATTTTTGATTTTATTATCGATTTAGTGCCTTTAAGACATTCTTTAAGCTTAATAGTTTAAATCATCAAACTAACTATTAAATACTATATTTAATATAAAACTATTACAATAAATGATAACTTTAATTAACCTTAACAATTACCTTTAAAATATTCATTAACAAAATCCTTACAATTTTGATCTTTAACTATCCCATCGACAACAATCCATTATGGCTCAAGTTTCAACGCTCAGCTTTTTTTTTTTCCTTTTTTAGCCAAGACATTTTATTAAAATATTGTAAAAGATATAAAATCTGAAACTAAGTTTTATACAACATTAAAAAATTTAAAACAAAGTGGCAATTTTTTAATTAAAAAAATGACAAGAAATTCATAAAAAAATATGGATAAAAAAAGAGAGACAAGTAGACATCTTCAGGCAATGTTTATATCCATATAAAAATTAATTTAATAAAAAAAAGTGAACCCCTTTTGACCATTTAAATCAAAACTTATGTCATATTAGATTTAATAATATTTGACATAATTATATAAATATTATACTTACAAAATTAAAAAAATACGATATGATTCGACATAAACACAGTCTTAAAATATATCTAATATAAA
This sequence comes from Adansonia gregorii, assembly GCA_038382025.1. Classification (NCBI taxonomy): domain Eukaryota; kingdom Viridiplantae; phylum Streptophyta; class Magnoliopsida; order Malvales; family Malvaceae; genus Adansonia; species Adansonia gregorii. The sequence goes on along the minus strand of JBBYHO010326673.1, from coordinate 18,010 downwards.
TTATAAAATTATTAAAATTAAAATAATTATAAAAAATCTTAAATACAATTACGATATAAAAAAATATGAATATAACACGAATATATAAATTACCAAATCTGTAGTATATGTATATCTACCTAATGTTGACTAGATTTATTTCATTGAATATTTAGTTGTTGTTGCTTAAATTTTAAAAATTAAAATAAAATATTGTGTAATAATCAGTGATGAATGATTCGTTTATTTTACTCCAAATCCTACAATTGCTTTATTTGTTAGAACCGAGCTAAAAAGAGAAAGAATAAATTAGAAAATAAAATAAAATAATACAAATGGCAATTTTCTTTATGATTGATCATAAATAAACCATCGAAGCATCTCTCTGTTGCATTCTTTAAAGGAGAGACCGAAACAATAAACTCCAAGGATGAGAAAGAAGAAGAAGAAGAAAGAGGAAATTACGGACGAGAACTTGAAAACGAAGTAAGGTGCTAACAGTCATATTCCAGGAGATCCCAAAACAAAAAGCTCATGGAAAGCTTTGGCTATGGCTATGAATTGTTGAAACATAAGGTGTCGTGCATGAGTTATTTACATACACAGGGAAAGAGTAGTTCTACTTGTAGTTGTTATATTATTTCTAATCAAACAAGGCTCAGGAAAGCAGTCCTATTTCCTCCTAGGATTAGAATTAATTTACACTTCAGGATTATTATTATTATTATAGAATAACCACAAATTTTTTATTTTAATATTTGAAGTTGTCGGGTTTGATCTCTAAATACTCAAAGAGTCTAATATTTTATAAACGATGGCTGTTGGCTAAAAAATTATAAGATATTATATTAGTTAAATAAAAGTTTTTTTTGACGTAACTGCAATTCGAGTTCAAAAAAAGTCAAAAATAAAAAAGAAGGTTATATATGGATAATTTTTCTAAAATTGAATAAGTGAGTTTTTTTTTTTTAAAAATGTAATTAGAGTATTTATTTTTATTTATTTTTAGTGTAATGCTTAGGTGGTGCTTGTACTCTAGTTGTAATGCAGCAGTATTATCTGCTTCTTTGGGTTGTGAAATCAAATCACTTATCCAACAAAATATCCTCTCGTTTTGAGGAAGAATGGTATTAAATAGTTATTTTTTCCATTCAAATAATGTGACATACTCAAATTTTTAAAAAAATCAACTATTTACTATATATTGTATGTAATAATTAAATGATAAATATTTATTTTAATAATTTAAAAATAATTATCATAATAATTTTTTTAAAAAAAATTTAATTACGTGATATAATTTGAATGGAATGGATATATGCCAAAGTAGCATAAATGTTTCATACCATTTTTTTCTTTTTCATTTTATATGTTTATTAGAATGAAATTAAGGATTTTTTTTTAATTTTTTAATTGAATTGATATTATTTAATTTGTGATATCAAATTCATTCCAAGACATTATTAATAATATATATTATGTTATATTTAACATATGTATGTTTACACAGTACACTCTGAGAATTTTTTTATTTTTTTTATATTTTATTAAGTGAAATATTAAAGATCATACTATCACATGAATTTAAATTAAAATAAGTGGCAGCAAAGCAATTGTCGCTAAATCTTGAAAGGGGTTTTAATTATATAGGTTTGTATTTGATATGCTATTAGTGTATAAATCTATGTACTGTCAGTAAAATTATACTATAATATTTCATTAATAAATAAAAAAAATTTTAAAATTTTTTTAAAAATAAATACAAATAATTATATTTTTTAATAAATAGTATATACCAATAGTGCATCAAATATAATTTTTTTTTTAATTATTGTCAACAAATCTTGGAACAAATTTAATACCAGCTTAATGTTCTTTTGTGCTAATTTAGGTCTGTCAAACTAGCTTAATGTTCCTTTGTGTTGATTTAGGTCAGTCAAACTGGCATTTAAACGAAAAACCAAAATTGATTACATTTTTTCTTTCACTCCATTTTAGTTGAAAAGTGAGTTGCATATAACTTAAACATAATTTTAATCAATATATTTTCTACTTTAGCATCATTCTTTGTTAAAATGAAATACAAAAATTTTTTTTTCTTACAATTTCAGTTTTTCCATTTTCATTTACTTGATTTTTTTTCTATATTGTAAGTGGGGCTGGTAATTTGTGTTAAAGATTATTTAAACTTATGATAGCAATTAGATTTTTTGTTATGTTGCGTTCATTATAATTGTTGATATAATAGATATTACTATAGTTATTGCAATTATAATTTTTTTTTAATTTTTTTTACAGCTAACTATAATCCATAATCCATAGTAATTATTATTATTATTATAGAGGAACCAAATAGAACCTTCAATCACTTGAAAATTTAATTAAGTAGAAGAATTAATTTAAAAAAAATTATATACAAGTACAGGTGGCTCAATTAATACTAATTGAACATATAACATATGAACCTTGCATATATAACTAGAAAAACTTTGAAAGCGAGGGAGACCATGGCCTCCTTCGCACCCCTTAGCTCCATCCTTAATGGTGGCCGTGGCCTCCTTCGCACCCCTTCTTTTTTACGTGCCTTTGTTATTTCTAATAAATGGATATGATCAACCTGCACTCCTCTGTACAGTTCCTTGTACTCTAGGCAACAAAGTTAACAATTTCACCTGGACATACCACTTCTGGCTGGCTTTTCAGTCTTAACAATTTTTTCCCCTTTCCTTTTAGCCCAATGTTGTTTCTGACTTTTAATTTTTTTTTAAATACTTTTATCCGATATCGTGTCTAATACATTTTCGAATATAGATATAATTATATGATTCTTCAAATATAAAAAAAAATATATAAAAAATTTAAATATATTTACGTCAAATACTTACACTTAAATTTGAGTAATATAATTTTTTCCATTTTTGATTTTTTTTTTTCATTTTCAGGAGCTACGATCGTATCAGGTTTGATGAGAAGAGAGCCGAAAGGGTATTGGAATTACAGCCCCGAGTCATCTTCCATGACAAATCCCTCTTGACAAGCTTGAACCAGGTTATTTTCATCAAAATGGTAACGCCGTTCATCAAAAAACTAATAATGGGTCAAAAAGATGGGTACGATGTTATCTGTACGAAGAGTACGGGTCCAAGAAAATGCATGGTTCGAGTTTTTGGAGGTCAACTTGCCAGTAAACTTTACATTCCTGTCTCTTATATTTTATCTCTCCAGTGATCACAGCTCGCTTCTTGCCATCAAAATGCTGCTAATGTTGTAATATAATTGAATGTTATACAAATGTGTCCTTTTTGTTTCTGCAAGAAACTGAGGGCAGATAGATCTATATAACTTCAACCTTAAGGTAATTTGTCTACTTTCTTCTTTTCTTTTTCATTCATATTTAACTAATGCCATTACCAGCATGGAGTGGCATGTTGTACAAAGTTGTAATAAGAGAAAAATATAATTATTGGTTTCTTTTTCAGCTGTTCAATTATTATTATTTTTTTATATATATTTAGTTTTTGCTCAATCCCTAAGATGCAAAGGAATCGAAGTCTATGTAAACTTCAAACTTATATACAAGCCTGGATTTTTTGTCCTATTAACCAAGCAAAAATATAATAGTTTGCTCCCTATGAGCCAAGATTCCAGTCGTCGTGCTTCATTGGCCACAAAAATAGATAAAACCTTTTCTTGAATCTCCTGAAGGCCCCTCTCATCTTTCCCCAAATCAGATTTTCTGACATCAAAGTCAAGACTTGGATCTAAAAGTAAATTTTTAAAACTATCACTGTTCAGTTATTAAACCTAAAGAAAAACCCAAATCGAAAACCTTAAAAATTTGCCAAGGCCCTCCCAAAATTTTCTTTGATTTTTTTTTTTTTGGCTTGCTGAGTATAGTGTACTTATCCTCTGATTTCGTGTGTTATTTGTATTGTGTTTCTGGTATTCTAGCGTTCTGATTATGCTTTCTCTATTTTTGGTCAATTTTAGTTAATTGTATTATTTTTTTCTTTAACTTATTTTACAGGAATTTAGGTTAAAAAATTTAGTTTAACTGAATTATTGTTTTTTAGTTCAATCTAATTTTTAAATCCCAAATTGGTTTCTAATTATTTTTTTCCCGATTTTTCCTTTTTTTTTTTCCTTGTTGTTTTCGGATCTTTGTCGGTTAGAGAAACGAAAGTTACAAGGTGTTTAGAACAATTAAAAAGAAATAAAATATAAATAATATTATAAAATGATAAAGAAAATAAAAAGATATATATAAGGAAAAAGATTAAAAAAAAACAAGTAAATAAGTGGGTTGATCCGGTGACTTGGCCTAGTATTCAACATTGGGTCTAAAGCCCTACAAGCCGACGTAAAGTGAAAGTGATTTGAAGTACAATAATTGAACTTAGAGTCTAAAAAATTAATTCGACAATTTCAGAAAAAATTAATCGAATTCAAATAAAAAGGGGTAGCACAAGGCTACAAGCAAACCGGGAAAGAAGATGAGGCCAAGGAAACAGGTGCCTATAGCAAGCCCCAAGGAAGTTTTTAACAGTGCTTATCTACCTGTGCTGAAAGCAAGCACCATCTCTACCATTGCGTAAAATGTTAACCAATCCGCTAGAGTAATCCAACGAACTAATATATGATGCTTGCGCGTATTAAACAACGCAAAGAGAAAGTGAAGGAAGATGGCCAAATTATAACGAAGGCTTGAAAAGCCGATTCATCACTCAACGTCGCAGTGCCTTGCTCACTCTTTATCCACCAGGTACTGTGAATGCTGCAGCAAGTGTTACGGTTGCGACAAGCGTCGCCACCAATAAATGGGCCTCTCTAGCTTTCTGCCTGAGTTTACGTCCAGTGATATCCAGCTCCTCCTCCACCTTCTTCACATAATTACGTACGTAGTACATCAGCCTCCCAGCCACTTCTACATTATTAACTATACCTTTTAACAGTTCCTGCATTTGTTTCCTCTGCGGCACATAATTACTTTCTAATTTCAACGATGATTAATTTTTATAATTCTATACCTTGCAGAGGAAGAGTGAGATTATTATAAAATGGCAGCAGCCTTACTTCTCATTATGTAATCTAATAACGCAAATAGAAAAAAATCTACTTATACAATTTTTAATATAAAAATACTTCATTTGTTTTTTTTTAAATACTTTTAGTTGTTATATTTCAGTTATCTTTATTGAAGATGCTGTTTGCGTTGAAATAAACTATTAATTTATTTGATAAGAAGATATATGAATGTGATAGATATATCACAATTGTTGGGCGCTAATGAAACTGCCTACACAAACAAACGGTTATAAGTACGCATTCAAAATAAATAAATTAATTAATCAGACAAACAAATATTATAAGAATTTTAGTTTTATCAAATTTGAAGAGCTGATCGAGTCAAGGTTTGAAACCTTTGACCTTAGACGAAATTTACCTATATCTCGAGTGCTTGACAGTATCCGCAATTTGTCTTCCAGAACTCTTTGATCATATTGCAAATCGAAAACACAATCGATTATAACATAGCAAACTAAAAAGAGTGTTATCTCTTTCAACGACGACAATTGATATGAATGCAGAACCAGCAAAAAAGTTGATGAAAAGTTAACTTCAATTTTTTTCCCAAAGAAAATCTCCAATTTTAACTTTCTTTTCATAGAAAAAACAACTGAACAGTTAAAACTATTCCTTAAAATCACAAAAAATTTTGAGGCATGTCTTTTTAAAAATCAAATTGGGATAATGTTTTCAAAATTTGAAAGTGGATAGGAATATCCTATCCAGACTAGAATTTGGTTGGGCTTTAAATACTGACAAACTGGGCTTTAAAAAGATAAGGCACATTTGAACTTTAGTCTACACCCAAACTTAGGCTCAAGTTTGGCCCGGCTCACACGTGCCAACAACTAAAATTTTCTTCTTCTTCAAGTTGGTATTATATATACAATTTCACATTCACCACAAATATCAATTATACAACATATATGATGCACTGTGTATCCATATATGATAACCTACGTATTAGTATACGTATTTCATATTTGTACATAATTTGGGCCATTGATATCCAACAATGCCCCACATGAATGAAAATTGCTTGAATAAGGTGACAAACTGACTCGGAATATGAGAGCGATTAATTTAAAGAGTTATTGTGTCAAGACAAGTAGCTTTGGAATTTGAACCTTCCATAACGATGACTGTTGAATTTACTCGGCTAACTAGTGAACTTGATGTCTTGAACTATTTAGCCTTTTTTGTAAACCAAGATAGTAAATGCCACACAATCCCTTTTCGAAACCCTTGGTTCTCACGATTGTGTTCATTTTGTACCTAAGCACGTCTTAGTTGTAGAAAGTGCTTTAAAGAATATAGTCTTATCAATTCTTATAAAAATGGTCATGTTTCACACTCACATATATGATTTCTTATCATGCGTATCCTGCAATTTCCTACTTGATTTTTTCAAGTTGTAAGAATCATTAAAAGCATAGCTTAACTAACACAATTATAAGCAACACTGATTCACCATAGAAAAGGGTTAGAGTGTTTAACTCTTTCAGTACTCATACTAAGCTAGCATAATTCAATTATCCCTTTGAACCTAGATTTTGGGATCTTTAGTCAACTACGTAGGATTGCCATTATGTAACTTATAATTTATAGGCTTAAGTCCTATTCCTCTTGATGATTTATAGGCTTGCACTCTCATTAAGCCTTTTGTAAGTGATTCGTAATATTTTCTCTTGATTTCACATAATCAATAGAGATAATCCCATTTGAGAGAATTGTCTCATGTTATTGTGTTTTTTATGAATGTATCAAGACTTATAGTTATAAAAACAACTCTATGCTCTACCAAATGCAGATTGGCTATTGCAATATATAAATATTGCGACACTGATTTTCGACCAACTTAGAATATCTTTTAAAAAGTTTTGAAGCCACTTTGCTTCTTCTCTAGCTTTATCTAAAGTGATAAACTCATACTTTATCGTGTATTTGGCTACACACATCTTTTTAGAAGATTTTCAAGACACTATAGCTCCTCTGATAGTAAAGACAGATCTGCTAGTGGATTTTAAGTCTTTAATATTCAATATCCAATTTGCATCGATGTATTTTTCTACTACAGTTGGATATCTTGTTTAGTGCAGTCTGTAATTTAAGTTGTATTTCAGATATCCAAGTACTTTCATGATCACTTTCCAGTGATCCTATCTCGGATTATTTGTAAATTTACTCAATTTGCTTATTGAGTAAGCTATGTCTGATTTTGTATAGTTAATTAAATATATTAAGCTACCAATTATACATGAATATTTAACTTGAGACATTATATTTTTATTATTATTATTTTCCTTAAATGTAAATTTACATCTACTAGTGTTCTCACTACATTGGTATCATTGTTATTAAACCGTTCATGGATATTATTCTCATAATGATCCCGAGTTAAACCAAGCCATCCTGTGATTTAAAAAATTTAATTCCTAGAATCACATCCTCTACACCCATATCTTTTATATCAAACTTACTAGTCAACCATAATTTGGTAGTCATAATGATCTCATCATTACTGCTTAAGATCAATATATCGTCTACACATAGACAAACAATGATATCCCCATATCTGTCTTCAGAAAGTATACAGATTTATCGTATTCATTAATGTGAAACCTATTGACAACATTTTTTTTTTCAAAATTTTGATGTTATTGTTTTGATGCTTGCTGTAAACCATATAATGATTTAATAAGCCTACACACCTTCTTTTCTTGACTCGAAACTACAAACCATTTGGGTTGTTCCATATAGATTTCTTCATCTAATTTACCATTCAAGAAAGTAGTCTTAACATCCATTTGGTGCATTTTAAGATCGTTAAGAGCCACAATAGCTATTAATATTGAAATGAATGTTATTCTCGTAATTGATGAGTACGTATCGAAGTAATCAAGCTTTTCCTTTTGCTTATTCTTTTATTACAAGTTAGGCGTTATACTTGTCTGTAGATCTATCGGCCTTTTATCTTTCTCTTAAATATCTATTTGAAACCTAACAGTTTATGCTCGCAAGGAACATCTACCAATTTCTATGTATAATTTTGCATATTAGATTCTATTTCATTATTAATAGCCTCTTTCCGGAATCATGCTTCTAGAGATGATATAGTCTCTTTAAACGTTTAAAGTTCATTTTCTAACAAATTTGTTAGAAAATTTGGACCATCTAGTTGGTACATTAGCCCGTTTACTCCTTAAGGTTTCTATTTGTTCTTCCTCAAGCACTCGTGGATCACTACTCGAGTCCTCGTGGGCTCTCTTAGTAGTTTTATTTTCTTGTGTTCCTTCATGTAAAAAAACATCTTCAAAAAATAAAACATTTCTCGATTCAATAATCATATTAACATAAATTATTTTATTAATTAACTCATAATTTATGTTATATATTAAGAAAAATTATCATATAAACCCGCGGTAGAATTATTTTATTTTATTATTATTATTATTACAATTATTATTATTATTATTTTGATAATGTAGAATTAATTTTTAAATTTTACAAAGTAGCTCAAAGAGTTGTCAGTTGTTGCCATACGTGCATTAAGATATACTTTAAGCAATTGATTAATTATATGAAAACTATTAACGAGTATTTTAAAAATTTAAGATGTGTTTTTCTTAAATTATTATAAAATTATGACTTTCTCTGATTATAAATATAGAAAGTGACAGCAAAAATAGCAACCAAATCGTCAACATTGAACTGACTTCCATTTTCGTCCTCCACGACTGCTATATGCAAAGCTGCTGTACCATTAGCGCCGCCATAATCCATTGACTTGCAGTTATCCAATATCTCAGCCATCGCACGATGATTTTCTCTCTCTTGGCAGCTATGTAGAGTGGAGTCTCATTGCTTTTATTAGTAGAGAATGAAAAGTCAGGATCCGATTCCTCCACCAGTAGTCGCACCACATCAACATAACCAGATCCAACTGCCATATGGAAAGCAGTATTTTCCTTCTTATCCCTCATTCTCAGCATCTGCCTCAGCCTGCTGCTGGTAGCTTCCGACGACGTCTCCTTCTCCACGTCTTCTTGTTGTACTTCTTTGGCGCGTTCAATAAGGAATTTGACTATTTTAAATGACCATGTTTAGCTGCAACGTGCAATGGAAGTTCTCTACTACCATTGGGTTACAGCAACAGTGATAGGCACTTGTCGACCAATTGTTGGACAGAATTATTGGAGAACGCTCTTTCAAATCTCTTTTTCTGAAAGCACAGAAATTGTTTATCAGTTTTAACAGTTAGGAAAAAATAACAAAGAAAGAGATTTTACGATCGACTTTGAAGGGTGAAAATCTTTTTTTAAAGATTTTATAATACCTCGTAATATAATAAAATTATAAATTTTTTAGTAAAATTGTGCAAATGATAAAATTAAAAAATTTTTTATATAGGTAATATAAAGTCACATTTGCAAATGATATGTTTATTTGACAAACCTTTAATTAAGTATTATGTTTTTGCATAACAACTCATTTAATGAATGTTGCGTTCTTTAAATTTAGCTAAGTATTATATCTTCACATAAAATCTCATTTGATGAATGTTTTGTTCTTTAAATACTTTCCTAATGCAAAAGCATTTTTTGAATTTATTATTTAATTATTCTAAAGAAGAAAATAAATATGTAAACATTTATATATTTTTATCACAAGTATCCATCTTTGACATTCCAATAATTATTTAAGCTTTGGCACTTTACTTATTTGCTTAGTTTAACAAGAATGAACATTTATAAATTATTTATTTTTGGTTTTTCTATTCAATGAGGGATTAGGTTGTTCCCCTCATCATTGCAAACTACTAGCAATCCCCTATTAATTCAGAATGATATTGATTTAATTTTGTTTTCTTTCATACAAATAAATATTATGCATACAAAATGATATCTCTCGATTTAAATAACCAATTAGCAAATGTACCTTAGAATTTCAATGAAATTGTTGGTATTTGTGAATTGAACCACAATTTCTTATATTAAAATTGAAGATACACTACACATAATATTTATATATTTCTATCAGAAGTTTTTTACTTTTAGCACTAAATGGCAATATGCTTATCCTGGTCTTAATAAATATTTACAAGAAAAATCAGAGATTTTTCTTGTTAAAGTGATACTAATTCTTAAGTTTATATAAGTAGAGTTCTTTAATGTCCTTATTGCTTTAGACATTTAAAACAATAAACAATTACCTATTAAGGGTACTTAGGTACATCCTCTAAAACATTAAACAATATTAATGAGATGGCACGATCTTGTTTATTAATAGTGTATAAATTTTTATATTTTCAGTGCATTAAATATAAATTTAAAATTAAATAAAGTAATTATATTTTTTTAACAAGTGGTATGATATGATTTATTGTCAGTGTATAGATTTATATACTAACAGTGAAATAAATATAAATCTTTTAAACATACCGTGTCATGTTTATTATATTTTTTCAAATTTCTTAAACATATTATCTTTTTATTGTGTTTAAAAGTATCAAATATAATTGTTAATTTGAGGAAAATTACAAAGAAATTAATTAGATACAAAAAAATGTTTTCATACTGAGTAGTGTATTTTCCTTTTTCTTTTTGTCAATTGAAGAATAATTTCTACTGCATCAATTTCAATTTTGCTCCCTTGGTTTGGTAATATAGCAATTAGCCAAGAAAATAATGAATGGTATGCATCACTTTCTTAACTACAGTGAGTTTGAGATATATCCGTCAAAGTTACCAGTAATAACAAAATTATTGTTTGATTCTCTGCATTGCTTCGATTTTATTAATAATGATAATACACTGAATATGATTATAATATAAAAAAACTTGAATTTAGAATTAAAATTGAATTATTATTTAAACTAAATATTTTTAAAAAAATTCATGGGTTGAGGGTCGGGCTGTGCAGTCAGTCGTTTTGATGAGAAAAAATAAAAAATCAAATTAACCGACTTTTTTATATGAGCTGACTAACCATAATTATGATAATCGAATTAACCAAACTCACCAAATGCCAACTAGTTCGATCAGTTATTTCAGGCAGAATGTGCAGAATGCGTATTGTGTAAAATTATTGGACTATTGGATCTTGAGCTAGCGGGTATATTGGGTTTGGGTTTATTTTAGTTGTATATATATATATATATATATAGATTAAATATTTAAAAAGTTTGATTAATTGGATGAATTTAATTAATGATTTTTTTAATTGATAACCGACTAAATTAATATACTAAACATAAAAAACGAAATAACCATGGAACCACTTAACTGAACTAATTGAACAAAAATTTTTTGGTTTAAGTCAGTTTGAGCTAACTTCTGCCCTCTCCTACCTGAAGGAATAAACTATTGAGAATAAAGTAATGTCATATGTTGTAGGATTATGATGCTATAATAACCAGCAAGAGATATTCAAAAGGTGATTAACTACTAAAAAAAAGGCTGCAAAAACTTGACTAAAATTAAGAAAACTGACCTCTTGATTGAAGGAAGAAAGAGGTAATGACAATTAAAGAGATCAAGAAAGACGCAGTACAATGGTATAACATTAAATGAAGAAGAACAAGAAGCTAGGGTTCCTTAGTCATGGAGTACGAGTGGCGCATATGACTTTGAATCAAGTCCTGATTTTAGATCTACGGAATCTGGTTCCCTTCATTACTTTTCAAAGTTTATTATTTTAATCACCTTTTATAAGTATAATTTTATAAACAGTAAGTGAATCTTATGCATATAAATAGTTATGATTAATGTAAACAATAATGAACTAATCCTAATCCCATCATCATGTGTGAATTTTTAATAGATTATTATACAAAGATTTCATTGCAATTAAAGTTAGTTTTTAATTATTTGTGTGTTTTTTTATCAAAATTGAACAAAATACAAACCAAGAGCTCCTTAGCTTCAAGCATCAACAGGAGCCAAGGCAACATAGGAGGAAAGTGAAAAAACATCTGCATTAATGTGGCAGAGTTAATGGCAATGTGGAGGGGACACCGACTGGAAAGTCAGGTCCAGTCTACTATAACGGAGTTTAAGGGATGAAAAGGGTAATATCCTAGCTTTTTCCGGGTCCTATTGTTGGTCTTGAATCGAATTAGGCAAGGTTATTGGCGTTTGAGATCCCGTGTTTCTGACCATGGAGAATTTGGGAGCTATTTTACATTATTGATCAAATGATGTTAGATGTTGGTGAGATTCGTTTTCTGAACGTGCTTCGCGAAGTATACATTTTCCTGATGCGCTTACGAAGGGTGGTGTGGACAGAGCAATCATTTTTACGGTGTGGTGGTCAGCCGATTATGAAGATAGTGCGTTTTGCAATTCTGTTTATTTTAGTTTATTCGATTTGTAGTTTTGTTTATTGCCACGTGTTTCATTTGTTGTTCTGCTTGCTGTTATGTTGGGTGAAGTTTATACCAGCTGGTTGGTCTTAGGGGGTTTTTTATTGTTTTGGCTGTTGATTACTTTGGCGTGATAGTTGTAACTACAATTCTGCCTTATTAATAATCTTTTATTTGGCCCCAAAAAAAAATAATGTCCTAATTTCTTGAGTGGGAGTCTTTAATTATCTTTAAATCCTCTCCACTTTCTTCTCTAAGCAAAAACATAACCTGTATCATCATCTTTCAGTACCATTGACAGTATAATCGATGAGATAGTTAATAGTTCTAATTAGAAGAAAAAATGGAAAACAATAACAATAATGATCTTTTCTACTGTTTTCCAATTCATAGTAGTTTCTATTGAACCTTAAACTCATGAAATCTCTTTTAATTTCCTAATAAAATTGATTTCTTAGTAGTGTTAAAAATTCAATATTTTTTCCGTCTAATATTATACGGAATTGGCAATGCACTATATCATGAGTTTAATCAACTAAATAGTACTTGATGCAACCAATAATAGCAGTTTTGATGGATTATTCTTTTCTATTTCAGGATGTGGAGTTTTCAGAAGTTCTGAGGTTAATTAGCAAGAAGCAAGTTCATGCAAGGGGACAACTTGGCCTTTATTCACGATATTCTTTCAAATTACGGCTGTCAAGCCTTACGACAAGTTCTTCAAAATAGGTGGATGCTAAAGAGGTTGAATATGGTTTATACACATACCTATGTCACCATCTGTAGTTTACTTTCTTCAATTTCTTTCTTCATTCTTTTCCAGAAAATTGTTAATTCTTTTCAATTTTTTTTGGTTGTTGCCATGCAATTCTACCCATTGCACCAAAATTAAAAAACTAAGGGAGAGGTAGGATGGGCATGATATAATATTGTTTGACCAAAGCTGCTTGTTTTCTTTTTTTTCCTTTTACGTATTCTTTATAATAACTTGTAAAAGAGAGCATTGTAGGACTCAGATAATTCTTTGTATGACATTTGTATGATAGTTTAATTTTTACCCTTAGCAATTTTTGGTTTACTCTCTCATTTTTGTAATTTTAAACAATGTTACAGTTGATGAAATGAAAATTATCTTTTTCCTTCAAATCCTATGTGTTTCTGAATCTTA